>CAIGRF010241907.1:0-13303 GCA_903798235.1 Fraxinus ornus
AATAAATTAGAAATCACAAATCTTTTCAATTGTTGATCATGTAATTGAAATCATTAATAACCTAAAAATCATTCAAATCAAATAAATATTTTCAAACATTAAAATGTAGAGTTCATGGTTATTATCCTGTCTAAAGTTAGTTGAGCATCATGGTCCTACAAAAAAAAAAAAGATTTGGAATAATGAGACGTCATCCGAATTTCAATTATGGAGAATCAATGAAAAATAATCTTAAAAATCTTGAATCTCTTCAACAATTCTTCAATGATCTTCTTGAATTCTCTTCTTCTTCCAAAATCTTAGCAAAGATCGTCAATTGCTGTATGATTAAGTGTTTTGTGTATCTAATGCTTCTCTCCTTTTTATGAAATTTGAAATCTGCATTTGTAGTTCCAAAATTAAGTCAAAACTCGTGCCCTAATCATATTCCAAGTAGAAGTTGACTTAAACTAGGAAATAAAATCTCGTGTCTCGCCCAACCATACAATCGCATGGCATGAACCATTCACATGCTGGTAATAAATTTTCTTATCTCGCGATCACATGGTTTATGTTTTCCTTCCCGTTCAGGTTGGTCCATGGATGTATTTTGTGATTAAGCTCAAGTTCCTTATTATTTGCATCTTGAATATTGAATCTTTCACTTTTTGACACTTTAATCTCCAACATCCACAATCATCTGAAATTGGTCCTTTGCAAGTTTTTAAAAGTGTTCATATTAGTCCTCAAACTTTTTAAATGTTGAATTTCACTTTCAAAACTTGTAAATTGCCTCCGTCCCTTTTAATACCTCTTATCAATCTTGTGCAATCTGATTTAACTTCAATTGACCCGGATCAATTCTAATTGAGCTGAAAATCTTCTTTTCCTGTCAATTACATTCAAATTGGGTATTACCTACAATTAACACAATTTAACTAAATTAGGTAGAAATCCAATAATATATCAAGTTTAAAAGTAGGGACAAGAGTGCAAAATACACTTATAATTAAATTCTAATTCGTTTCAAGCAAGATTATCTTCTTAACACTCAAGCAAATGAAAATAAATTAATTTGTTAGATAGGTTGGCCAATTCGCCTCAAGTATTGAAAATATTTGAACAACTCATGAAAAGCTTCTAAGTCACGCTAACTAAACGAACTTTGTTCATCCAATGCTCGATCGATATGTGTGTATAGTCAATTCAATCACATAAATATTTATGTTGGTCATATATCGACCCTTTTTGATCTTTTATTTTCTTTATCTCTCGTTGGATGCACAATTTCAAACATGTTGTTTGATATCTCACTCGAATGTTTGTTATAACGTTTCTTTCATAATACTCATTTCTTTTCTGTTCAAGTTTGGTTAAGTTTAACCAATAAAAGTAACTATCTACATATAATGATTCTCTCTAGATTTAATGTCTCAGCTCTTCAACTAATTAAGCCTATCAACCTCACTATATATCTAGATTCCCAAATTAGGTGTCCAATTCTTAGCCAGAAAGTGTAACGCTTTCATATATTGCCACTAATTGTTACTTATATATAAATATGAACACACATAGTTTTTTTTTCTTTTTTAAGTTATTTTTTCATCTGACTTATAGGTAGTTATTTTGCTCGGACATATATTGTTAGTTTTTTAGTGTTGACAATTATGTGGATAAAAGGATTAATTTGTAATATGTTGTAAAAGTCAAGAACTTAGGGTGCAATTTGTATAAATTGGGTTATGAAGTCTAAGGTTCGAGCATGAAAAGAGCAGAATACGACGCCACATTTTTGCTAGCTTCTCGTCTAGTGGCACTCGAGTGGCAAAAACAGAAAGCATGTCGCTTGCCTATCGCTGAACTCTCGCTCGAGTGATAATGCGTCGTTCGCCTGTTGCCAGCTTAGTGCTCGAGCAACAGGTCGATCTGAAAAATCTTAATTTGCTGTTTTGAAATATTTTTTCCAGCCCCATTTAACCTAATTACCAATTCCTATAAATACTCAAGCTTATGCACGAATGTGTAGTGGTTGTTCATTATGCTTATTCCTAAACACATTCATATTATTTTTTGAAGATCCAAGAGCATATTCATACATTGATTTCATATTTTCTTCTTGAGATCATACAATCACATATTTGGAAAAAACATCAAACCTACTGAATCCGAAACACCACCTACTTCCTATTGGTCATAGGAAAGTACTTTCTCAGTTGAACTTCAGAGGCGGCTGGAGGTTGAGAGAGGTTGGACTACAAGCGCAAGAAGAGCACAAGGCCTTAGAGCATGTTTTTGGAATTCCACTGGGAAGAGACAATTGCAGAAGATCTTGGAGCAGGTCTTGGAGCAGACCTTGGAGTTAGCAGGAAATAGATTGGGAATTCTAGTGGAGTTGGGTAGATAGCATCTGACTGTAACTCACTCCGTATTGTCTATAGTGGAGGTAACTGGTTTGATCTAGGAGTTTTACCTAATTGGAGTTTATCCATCATCATATCGGTGTTTATTATTACTTTTCTTATTACTGTAGTATTCAAACATATGATAATTGGACTTGTATGCTTAATCATCTAGAAACAATTAAAGTGACTTGTTGCTTTTGATTGATTAATTCCGCACGTAGGGTCAAAACTAAAAATGGAAAACTAAAAATGGATAAGTAACAACCATTTGATAACTTAAAAATCGTTAAGTTGATAATCCGTGAACTTTTAAGTGGTATCCAGTGTGACACCCCATTTTTTCAATTAGTATCAGAACTAAATTGAATCCAGACCTTATATTTCTAGATGAGTAATTCATTATCCCCGCCATATTTTGATGGCAATAATTATGCTTATTGGAATGTTAGAATGATAGCTTTCCTAAAATCTATGGACGAACGAATTTGGTTAAGTGTGGTTAATGGTTAGACTGCCCATAGTTATACGGTTAATAATGAAGTTATCCCCACTCCCATTACTAATTAGATTAGAGTAAACTTAGATAAATATAACTAGAACAATAAAGCCTTACATGCCTTATTTATGGTTGTATCCCCGGAAGAGTTTAGGAGAGTGTTTACGTGTGAGGTAGCCAAAGATGTTTGAGATATTCTACAGATCACTAATGAGGGAACTCGAGCTGTTAAGAACTCAAAATTGCAAATGCTTACCACTAGATTTGAAGAGATTAGGATGAAAGAGAATGAAACTTTTGATGAGTTTTATGCAAGCTTAAAAGACATAGTGAATTCTAGTTTTAACCTAGGTGAGAGAATTCCGAAGCCTAAAATTGTATGAAAAAAAATCTTAGATCCTAACTCGAAAGGTTTCAGCCTAAAGTCACGACTATAGGGGAGAGCAATGACTTAGATTCAATTAAGATTGAAGAGTTAGTTGGATCTCTCCAAATTTATGAGTTGACATTAGCTAAACCCACAAACGATAAGTCATTGGCCTTAAAAACTATGAGGAATAGTCATAAAGAGTCCTTAGATTCAAATTCTCCTAATGAAGATGAATTAGCATACTTCGCTAAAAAAAATCGAAAAATGTTTAGGAATAAACAAAAACCTCAAGAGAAGCATAGAAGTGGTACTAGTGAGTCTAAGAAGAGTTCTAAATCTGTGAGATGCCATAATTGTCGAGGTTTTGGCCACGTTAGGAGTGAGTACCCTAGCAGTAGGAAAAATTCGGATAATGCTGTGAATGCTACTCTCATTGATGACGAGTCTAACTCGGACAATCAGGGAGAGAAGTCCACTCATGAGGAAAGTCGAAAATATATTGTCTTTACTGCTAGAATTATGAATGAATCTGATAAGGGGAGTGAGAAGGTTGAGAACGTAAGTAGTGATGAGAATTCAGAAGAAGATTATGATAATGAGGACAATTTTGATAGTGAGATAGATATTCATGAGGCTTATGATAGACTCTATGAGTAGAGTATTAAGATTATAACAAAAAATAAAGCCTAAAGTGCGAGAGTTACGGAACTTAAGTAGGAAAACGAAAAACTCGTAGCATACATTCAGGAATCTACATCAACCTTGAGTGAGTTGAAATTCATGAATGAATCTTTAGATACTCAAGTTAGGAATCTCACTAGTGAGTTTGAGAAGGCTCCTATGAGAGCTAATGAGCTGACACTTGAAAAAGAAACCTTAGAAATCCAGGTTAAAATTTTTCTGAGTGATCTAGAGTATTCTAAGTCTCAACTTTTTGCCTTTTCTAGTGGTTCTAAGAAGCTAGATAACATTTTGGGAATAGGCATACCATTGATAATAAAGGAGGTACTAGATACAATAAAAATGGTCATGATGTTGCTATTACATCCAAGACCACATTTGTCCCTGGTACTGACCAACTTAAACATATGCCTACCTTTAACCTAACAATAAGGGATATGTAGGACAGAAACCTAATAGATAGCGTAGGACCCGCCAACTTAGGAATGGATATCAGCGATCACATACCTTTAATTCTAGGTTTATCCCTACATGTTTTCACTGTTGTGAGTTAGGACACATAAGGCCTAGGTGTCGTTATTTCCTGAACAAATATAGAAATCGGAACTTAAATGGAAATAAGAATCAAGATTATGTTGGTCAGATTGATTTCCTTACTAAATAGGTAAGTAAATTGGCCAAGTTAATGATGCAAATGAATGAAAATATTCCTATCACTAGGCAAATTTGGGTGAAGAAAGTGATTTGAATTTTTTTTAAATTGATTACGGTGCTCTTAAAGGTTAGAACATTTGCATACCTAACTGATTAGGTATTTTTGGTGCATGATCGTACTTTATCATTGTATAGCATTTTTTCTTTACTAAAGGAGGGCGGTACCTTCGAGAATTTATTAACATGCCCTCACTTGTGGCGGAGGAATACCGTGGTTACATGAAAGAAATGAAAGTTGTAAATGAGGAAGTACTACTTCCCTTATAATGAAAGTAAATAACAAAGAATAAAGCGGTAAATAAGAAAGTACTACTTCCTTTACAATGAGAACTAATGTAAAAAAAGACCAAAAGTAAGTATTGAAAGTTAAAATGAAATTTAGACTTTGATACTCGGCAATCCATGTCTGTCAACTTGTATTAGTGCCCTGATATATCGTGGAAGGTCAAGTGGTCCATATACCTGATATCGTCGATGATTCCAACCCTCAGCAGTAAGAGTATCTGCAACCTGGTTTCCTTCTATATAAATGTGGGAGACTCTATCTCTGTCGAAGGATATGGTGTTTGTTATACGTTTAAGTATGCTCTGAATAACCCATAGTCCTCATTCTGTAGTGATGTAGTGAATAGCCCCTGAAGAATATGACTTAACCCAAATCACTGAATAACCCAGTCATTGAGCTCAGCCTCTAATATCATGCATGATCCATACAAAATCGAGAAAGCACTGATACATTGTCCTGAGTGATCTCTTATGATGCCTCCCCTACTCGCATAACCATCCTTAACGCATCCATCAGTATTAATCTTAATAGAATCGATAGATGAAGTGCGCTACCAAACCAAAATAGGGAGAGATGGGGAAGGGGATCGATAAAAATACCAAATATAGGTCAAATCCCCTTACCAATGCACCCCTCGTAATAGTCCTCCCATATGAAGAAATGAGATCATGTGATAGACCCTTCAAATAGTACGTCTGGCTACCATGCAAATCCTCCTATGCTTCGCATCATTTCTCGCAGTCCATAGATACCAAAATATGAGTAGAGGAATGATAATGCGAATGTGTCCACAACGAACATACTGTCCATAACACCTCCATCTTTGGAATCTCTGTCTGACTCCCTTTCCTGAACTCGTGGGTATCTGAAAAATATCCTCAAAATGCTATCATACCTGATTAGAGATGCTACTGCTAGTGAAAATATGACTAATAGTCTCAATCTCAGAACAACACTGGCAGCGAAAAGCCAACTGGCATCTAATTCTCCCTTGAATAGCCACATCAATAGGAATGAGGCCCTGCCATAGTCTCCAGCAGAAAAATGAGACAGTAACCAGCAAAATGGAGCTCCATATTAATCGATACGAATCCTAATACTGGCATCCTGAACGTACGAGCTGCCATGTTGACTTGGTAACGAACCTACCATCCGATGTATTCCGCCAAAAAATTCGATCTGGTGCATCAGGACATAAAGGTATAGCTCCTATCTGCTCCGCCATAAGAAGAGTGAGAACCTATAATAAACGTCCAATATCTCACCCAATATCATCAAAGAAATCATGCACCCTCACAGATGTGTGTTGTCTTTGTGGGAATAGGGATGCCAATGTGGTCTCAACCATCCAACAATCACGTCAAAAGAAAATCTGACCGTCTCCAAAGTGCCAGCAATGGGTGCTAATTTAGCCTCTTTCAGATAGAAGAAGCAGAGTAAGGAACGGCTGCTGCGAATAAAGGATACGACCCCATACAATATTTGCCCTGTAAGAACTGGGCCCAAAGAGATCTCTGAGAATGGAACAACCACCAGAGTTTCATGGAGAAGGTGTCCACGACATCCTATAATCTCCTAAAGCCTAGACCACCCTCATTAGTAGGAAGGTAAATCTCCTTTCAGCTCCGCCAATGTAAACGTCGTGCATGTTCTTTGGAATCCCACAGGAATCGCGCAAAGATGCTCTCAAGTTCAGAATAGCCTTAGGGGGCTACATGATCTGAAGAAGGTGTAATGGTATAGAGGATAACACTGACCTCAGCAAAGTTATACGCCCCCATATGATAAAAGTCATGAAACCCAACCTGAAATCTTGTTCCTAACCTTCTGGATAAGGTCATCATAAATGAAGCTTTTTTTGGTCCCTTTAAACAAGGGAACACCCAGATAAGTGAAAGGTTGTTACTGGTGTCGAAAATCAGTCAAAATCTCCAATCATCTGATCTGACTAGTAGATGCCCGTTTGGGTAATATGAGTTCGCTTTTGTCCCTATTCACCAACTGACCAGAAACCCCCTCATAATGCTGCAGACAAATCCAAAGGCCTCTAATATAGAATAAATGAAGCCCCAATCCATGCGATTATATACTTTAGCCATGTCTAGCTTCAGCATAGTGTTACCCCCTCGCACTTTATTATCCAAATTATGAAGAAGCTTCTGAACCAATAGAACATTGTCTCTAATTAGGCGACCAAGTATGCACTCTATTGAGGAAAGATAATGCGCTGTAACAGTGTACTCAATCTATTGTTCAAAAGATTGGTGATAAGCTTATTGAACACAGTACATAAGCTGATAGGTCTGAAGTCAGTCTATCTGCAAGCACCATCCCTCTTAGGGAGCAATATTATAGTAGTAGCAGCAAAACATCGTGGAAGATGGCCACCTTCAAAGAAATCCAAGACTGCCCTGTATACATCATTCTAAATAATGTCCCAACAATGTTGGAAGAAAAGGGATGAGAATCCATCTGGTCCAGCAGCACTGTCAGCATCTATTCTAAACACCGCCTCCCGCACCTTATGAATCAAAGGGGTGCAATTTAGTATCAAATTATCATCCTCCGTCAAAAGCATTGGATGATATCAGAACAAATTAGGTCCATCGGATGTGTAGGAACAGATGGAAGATCCTGATAGAATGCAATAGCTGAAGTCTGAATGTCAGTAGGAGTAGCTAAGACTTCTCATGTCTGCATCATGATGGACCTAACACGCAATTTGATCCAACGACCCTGAACCATCGCATGGAAATAACAAGTATTGTGATCTCCTTCACATGCTCATAGCATTGATTTATGTATGCATCATATTTGTTTGTTTATTTTATAGGTAGAAAACTAATGCATATTTTTTTATTTTTTGTGTTTGACATTTTTTTTTATGTTTGGTGCATTCATGCTTTAAAATAAAAAAAAAAAAATTTGAAAAATAAAAATGTGGAAAAATATTTTTACATCATAGTATATAATATACATGAATTTGTTTGTTGTGATCAAGTATAAGTTTAATCAATGAGCTGTAACATAGTTTCCATAGCTGGCTTAAGTTATTATGAAGTTCTTAGTATATGTGTCTTCATGTACTATCTGCACTTCACTATACACACTTTAATATTGTTAGTGGGACTCAATCGCGTGTGTGAGATTTGGGATGGCAATCATATGTTAGTAAGGTGACTTTGAACTTGAATTGACCTTATTTATTATACCTAAACTCAAGTTTATCCCCATTAATAAAAAAAAACTCAATATCGTATGATCTTTTTCGGAGCCTATTTGACTCGAGCAATTAAACTGCGGAATTTCTCATAACTTGCTGCCTATAGTCAACTGACTTGGGTTAACAGGACTAAAGCTCGCTATATGGATCATTTTAGTCACTTAATGGAGAAGAGCCTGCACTTAAGATATGAAAATTAATTATGAGCTTAAATTATTGAAAGATGTGAAAATAAAATATGCTCAAAGTTAGGGGAGAAAAGAAAATATCAATAAAAAATGAGCTTTTGTTTAAAGGTCCTAATGCGCTTTAAATGGTTTGACTTTCGTAAGTAGAGGAATACACTTATTGATAGTGATGTTTAGCATGTCTTTTCTCACAAATTTAAGGTTGAGTCATACTTATAAAGGATTAGTGACACTTTACACATATATGTAACATTTACAATTTACTTTATGTTAACTTGAACTAAGTATGTGGGAATGTTTACGGTACATTGCTTATACTTGTGCATGCTAACAATAACATTTTTTAGTTATTATATGTTAATGTTTAAAAAAAAAAAAAAGAGTAAAGCATTTTTTAATGTTTTTAATTATCAGTCCATTCGTCATTTATGACAAAAGGGAGCGAGAGTAAAGTAAATGTTGTAAATGAGAGAATTTTTTTTATTTTTATTTTTTGAAGGTGAAGTAGATAGGGGGAGATTTGTTGATTTCATTGCATTCCATACCATGTCTACCTAGTTGTTTGAGTTTTTGATGTTTGTGTGGTGCTGATGTTTTTGTTGGTATTTGGATTAATATTAATGTTACATCTCATTCTAGTTAGTGTTGGTATCATGTGTTTAATGATTTTATTATTTCCTGTATCACGTACTTTTACACTAGGTATTTGAGTTGTGAATTTCAGAAAACAAGTTTAACAAGGAATGTAAGAGACTAGTTTGATGAAGATTGAGTAGTTTAGATTTTTTTTTATTCCTTGACTTATTGTATAGTTTTGTCAAAGAATGCCAAATAGGGAGTTTGTTAGGTTTATAGTATTGGCAATTCTGTTGACAAAATGACTAATTTGTAACATGTTGTAAAAGTTAAGGACCTAGGGTGCAATTTGTATACATTGAGTTATGAGGTCTAGGGTTTAAGCATAAAAATAGGAGAAACACAACTCCGCATTTTCGCTTGCTTCTCGCCCAATTGGCGCTAAAGCGACAAAAATAGAAAGCTCATTGCCCGCTTGTCACTGAGCTCTCACTCGAGCGATAGTGCGTCGCTCTCCTGTCACTGGCTTATCGCTCAAGCGACAGGTCGATTCGAAAAACCTAAATTTTTTGTTTTGAAGTATTTTTCCGGCATATTCAACCAATTACCCTCTCCTATAAATACCCAAATTTATGCACGAATTGTGTAGGGGTAGTTCATTATGCTTATTCTCTTAACACATTCATATTATTCCTTGAAGATCCAAGAGCCTATTCATACATTGATTCAATTTTTTCTTCTTGAGATCACACAACCACATATTTGGAAAAAACATCAAACTCATTGAATCCGAAACACCACCTACTTCCTATTGGTCATAGGAAGGTACTTTTTCAGTTGAACTTCAGAGACTGATGGAGGTTGAGAGAGGTTGGACTACAAGCGCAGGAAGAGCACAAGGTCTTAGAGCAGGTTCTTGGAATTTCAATGGGAAGAGACAATTGCAGAAGATCTTGGAGTAGACCTTGGAGTTATCAGGAAATAGATCGGAAAATTTAGTGGAGTTAGGTTGATAGCATGTGACTGTAACTCACTTCGTATTGTCTGTAGTGGAAGTAATTAACTTGGTCCAGGAGTTTTTATTCAGTTGGGGTTTCTCTGTCATCATATCGGTGTTTATTATTGCTTTCTTTATTATTGCGGTATTCAAACATATGATAATTGGATTTATATGCTTAATCATCTAAAAACAATTAAAAGTGACTTGCTGCTTTTGATTGATTAATTCCGCACATATGGTCAAAACTAAAAATGGATAAATAACGACCATTTGATAAATTGAAAATCGTTAAGTTTGTAATCCATGAACTGTTAAGTTACCGGTATCCAGTGTGATACCGATTTTTTCATATATAACATAAATGCTAGGTTGCTTTTTCTACTCTCTCTTTTCTCCACTCTAAGATGGGTAGCACTGCTCAAACGCCAATTTTTTATTTATTATCGACGTGGCCATTTCTCATTACACTTTTACATCTTTCTTCCTGGATTAGTGCAATGCTTTCATTGGGACGAGTTGTTGTGATCAGACCCCTAATGTAGGTTACTATCTAGGTTCCTCATGTTAGACAAAAATCTCCACACAAATATTCATCAAGGAATCAACACATATCTAAATAATTACCAAATCAATCCCCCAAATTATCATTTCATCAAGTTAATTGTTTGCATTATCAAGCTCCAGTTGGGCTCTATTTTTTCAAAAATACTTTTTTTTAAAAAAAATTCATTTGCAACCACAAATTCTCCCATAAAATAATATTACACATAAATCCAAAAAAAAATCTTATTTTTTAAACAAAAATTATCCAAAAAATTACTATTTCAAAATACATTTGTCCCAAAATCCTATTTTGATGGAGACCAAACAGAGGTGATTTTCGTTGGAACAACTAGGTCCAAGATATGTATTCTTTCAATGTTACTAACTTAAAATTACATTATGAGCATCATGACTATTGTGCTCAAAATATTAAATTTTCATATGGATATGTACCAAAATAGCCAAAGTGGTATCACCTAGTCACAATTCATGAATCAAAATCCATTTCAACTACTATGGCAAGGCTATCGAAGTCACGGAAGCACGCATATAAAAAAATTATTTTTGAATTTCCATTTTTTAAAATCTGAAAAAACATATAAAATATCACACAAGCAGATAAATAAAAAATACGGAATTACATCTCCAAACTTGAAATACACATTATTCTCAATGCGAGCATTAGATAAGCCTCAATAAATTTAGTTATAGTCGCCGTGTC
This sequence comes from Fraxinus ornus, assembly GCA_903798235.1. Lineage (NCBI taxonomy): Eukaryota > Viridiplantae > Streptophyta > Magnoliopsida > Lamiales > Oleaceae > Fraxinus > Fraxinus ornus. The sequence continues at coordinate 11,180 of CAIGRF010241907.1, forward strand.
TTCTGAACTTATTTTATACTCTTTTGCTAATTCTGTAGAATATTTCCATTGTACATAAAAACAGAAAAGAAAAATAATCTCCAACACAATCAAATGGGAGTTAAAGATAATTAATCTCCAATGACTCATGATGTTGGATTTTTTAATTTTGAAAGCCAAATTTGGTGTGTCGATTTGTATGTGATGGGAGAAAACTCGAGTTTGAATTGTTTTGAAGATTTTGAAATAAACTCGTGACTTGCATATCCATGCGAATGCATGGATTTAGAATTTGTAGTCACATGGTTTCATCCCATGGCTACTCTATCAGGGGTATGTTGAGTTTACTAAATTGTTATGTGGGTCTAGATATATAATTAATTGTGTATAAGACTATCTTAAATTTGAGCTGAATTAAATTGTTCTAATAAATAATTGAATTGTGGGGCTTATGACATCTAAATAAAGTGTGGGACGAATTATATGGGTATAGACCGTATCCATTAGGGTTGTATTTGACGGCAAGTCAAATACATATGAAAACTATAAATAGGGTTATAGTCCCCAATTCATATGTAACTTCTAATTTTTTGTGTTATCCTATTAACACAAGAATTAATAAAGAAAGCATATTGAAGAGGAAGATCAAGAAACCTACAATCAAGAATCTAGATTACAATTAAGAATCAAGAAAAAAGGATTTGGGCAATTAAATTAAAAATAAGACAATCAATATTATGGAGCAAGAAGTCAAAATCAAGATCAAGAACTCAAGAATCAAAAGAGTCAATAATCAAGATTCGATCGGAATCAAGACCCAGTAAAAAGAAATTATTCCCAAAGAATGAAGGTATATTCCGCATTATTAATTTTCTTGATGATTTGACATAAAAGATCTTGGCAATCAAGCAATTAGGTTTTCTAGTTTTATAATGTTTAAAATTTCATAAAGTTTCAACAAGAGGTATCAGAGTCAACTCCATGGTAAACCATGGAGATTCAATAAATAATTTTTAGGGTTGAAATTCATACTTTGGATTTTTCGATTTCGGGACGTGAATTTTAACCTTAAATTTCAAATTTCTAGATTTTGGGACTTAATTGTTGAATTTATGTACGGTTATAATTGATTATTCTTATTTTAAATTAAGTTCTGCATAAAAAAAAAAAAAAGACTTATTGCCTGCAACTTTGTCTGTGTGAATGATTAAGGACGTGCGTTAAAAAAATAAAGGAAAAATTCATTCTTAAGTAGGATGCTTATCACATCATTTCTTGATATTTGAAATATGTGGCACTAGACGATTATTTCCATTCATATTTATGGTGACTTTTTGTTGGCATATGTAATTGGTATTTTATATAAAGAAAATTCAGAGTTGTGGCTGCATGTTGCTGCTGGACAGTAAAGGCAGCGTTGGGACGCCGCATGTTCAGCGCCCTTGTGCTAAAGAAGCTTAATACAAAATAAATAAATAATGATTATTGCGGCAATCAATTTCAAATCTTGGGTATTTAAAAGTTTATTTCAGATTACTAATTTTCTAAAATAAATTAGATGAAACATGTTATCAAAGTAATATCTATTGTCTAAATTAATTTATTTGGAATATTAAGAAAGTTATGCTTACATAATTCATGCTGGTATTGATCGACCCAAAGAAATGTTAATATTTGGCCTAATTATTTGCACACATGTGTTGATAAATATGTGACAATTGTAAAGTTTTTCATTATGTGAACATTAAGTCGATCCACAGATATGTTTAATGTTTGACCGAATTTATTGTCAATATTTGATTATTATACCAAGAGTGTCACTTACAAGTTTGTGTTTTTGTCCAAAGACTAAATATCAATGTTGTGTTCGGTCTCTTGTGATGGGGTTCACCATTATTTGAAATTATTAATTGCCCAATAATGATTTATATGTGAACATGTTAATTAGGTTTAAGTTCTCTATTTAGTTAATCCATCAACTTCTACAATATCTACCAACGTCAATTTCATTCTGCACAACTAAAGTGTAAGTGCTAGAAAGAGAACATCAATATCGTTCTTGGCGGCATCGATTTAGACATTGGATTAAGGATTGAAGAACCCACTAATCTTACGGATAAAAGTTCCGCTAATAAAAATGGGATT
>CAIGRF010241911.1:0-12223 GCA_903798235.1 Fraxinus ornus
AAAAACCATTTTTGTTGTAGTGGATTCAAAATCCCAACTCTCAATAGTCAAATTTATCGTTTTTCCTCTCGTGAGTTTCACACCCCCCAAACTTATTATTTTCACTATTTTCCTAAGGTGTGATCTAAAGTTGAATATTTATATAATACTAATCATCACTTCTTTAATTTGGTTAGATCTTACTAATTGCAACTCAACATATCAATAAATGAGGATTCTCCTTATTTTTTATTGCTTCAACCTCCAATAATCAACTAAGTTAATAATCCATTGTCAAATGTTTCAATTCTCTCAAATAAGTATTTTGGGCTTAATCAAGCATGTAATAATCTTTTTTTTTTTCATCTTATTTGCGGACTTCTCTCCATCAAACTTTCTAAATGACCTTTGTAGCGATCATTTGGCCGATAACTCTCAAGTTAGGTGATTATAGGGCACCGGATTTTAGATACCCTTACAGACTTAATCACTCAAGTCATAAAGACTACGAACAGAAGTTTCACAATAAAACAATATTTTCTCTTTTTTCATGCAATAAAGAGTGCAACATCCATTATTAAACACTTATTCTCAAAAACCAATCTCTAATTTAAGATTTTCACCTAATTCTCATCTTATTGACTTTAGACAGTCCACACAGAATTTAATACACATAGAATCCACATCTATCTCAATGTCTCCCTACAACAGCTCAATCACTTCAAACTATCCTAAAATTGGTTTAAGAATGTATAATTTAGTGGTTATTTGGATTTAGCATCAAATGCCCATTAATTAATTTTTTTTTTCAACTTATTCATATTTTGAATCGGATTATTCTTTCATGATGCAAACCATAAAATTTGTGCTAAACAATATCAAGTTTCACATGAATAAGCCTAAATCAACCCCATCATGCATTTTTTTTTTCACNTGATTTTTTTTTTTCAATTTTTCAATTTTTTTCAACTTTTTTTCACTTGAACAAGCACACAAACTAATAAAAAAAAAAACTCAATGTTTTCCACCCCTAAACTTATAGTAAACATTTCCCTCAATGTCTAAAAATATAACAAGCAATATATAAAAATTAAGGGTAGAAAAGGAAACTAAGTACTCCCCTGATAGAAATCTACAGGCGGTAAATGAACAGACATGAAAAGTGTTAGCTTACTTCCTATGTCTTTTTCCCTTATCTAATGTGTTCAGGTGACATGTTTCTTCAAAATAGTAAAAATCAATCATAACATGGAACAATTTGTAATAAGCTCATACACACCTTAAAAGGAAATATGGGGATGAAGATACCCTATACTATTATAAGCAATAAAAATTACTAATCCTAGATCTAAGAAGTAAAATAATAAAAGGAAAGAAAATTGGATTGCCTCCTAATGAGCGCTTCTTTATAGTTATTTGCTTGACTTTGATATTCTATATCATGGAATTCTGAAGAAAGCTTATGATGCCTTACTTAGTTTGCTTATTTTGACTTTGATCCACTGTTCGTTGATTCTCCAAATATTAACCTTACCTCGTTCAATATTATATGATTTGCCTATTCCATCCGATTCGGAATCAACTATGTAGACTTCTTACTCTTCAGATTTAATCACAAATTCAATTATTGGACAATCGATGAAGTCGAAAGATTGTGTGTTATTTTCATCATCATTATTTGCCACTGCTTCTCTTGGTTCCTTTATAATTAATTTTTCATCCTCTTTATGCCATTCTTCAATAATTAATATCTCCTTAAGTTGAATGGTCGGCACACAGTCTAAATTAACCGGCAATGGTAATTCTTTCTTTTCAACCATTTCAAGTGGATTATATTCTCACCTTTTATATTTGTCCAAAAATCCAGAATCTCGTGTTCGTATTTTGCTTTCATCCAATATAGCAAGTTCATTATAATATGTTTCAAGTGTCTCCTTGTTTAATAGGGGAGGACCAACTCACTTAAGAATGTATTATCATTTGGATGTGTAGATACATATTCACCCTCAGGTATGTGGCCTTCATCAAATTTGTCAATTGCTTGTTTTTGACATCTTAAATATTGTTTATAACGCAAAAATTTGGACATAAAGGGATTAGTGCATGTATACAATCGTTGTCCAGTATAATGCATCCAATTACAAAGCTCACAATTTATGTCTTCTACAAACATATCCTCATCATCTATGTCGAGATTACTTGTTGCAAAAAATAAAAAATGAAAAATTACTTCATTGCTATCATCAGAATCCTGCACATACTATGGAATAGTACCTAAAAGAATACCAAGTACAAAAGAGATCATATTGGGTAGTCAAAATTAACAAAATAAGAATAATAATAATAATAATAATAATAATAATAATAATAATAATAATAATAATAAAATCAAATCCTATATAAACTAATAAACTCAAATTAAATACTTTATTCCCCAACAACGACATCAAAAACTTGTTCGTGCGAAATTCGCAAGCGTACTAGATCATTGACAAGTAATAGAATTGTTGAGTTGAGAGTATCGTCTCACAGGGAATAAATTCAATTAAAGTTTACTAACTTTTTATGTGATTCAAATTATGTAAACAAAAAAGAGTGATATTGTTTTATGTTAAATTAATCTAAGAAAGCGGTAAAATGTGGTTTTTATCAATTTATGGATGAATGTATTTGATCTCGAATTCGCCTATTGCTATCTATTTCAATTCTTGATTTGTAATCTAGTTCTGTTCACACGTTCTTGACAATCGATAAAACTTTGATATCTTATTTTCTTTTCCAAGACAAATTAAATCTATCCCAAGCATGACCAAATCTATTTCTAGTCTGAATTTGAATGTATTAAAGTTTAGATTGTCATATGATTGCACATGTGATAAATGTTATTCCTAATATCTATTGCAATTGACCTCTTATTTTCTATGAATTTGATGATACTATTATGTATGAAGAGGCAAGAGAGTTTTTTTTTTCTTTAATATGGAGCACTCGTTCTCTATTTATAAGAGCTAGAAAATATGTCAAAATCGCTTCTAATTTGGGTTCCAAAGGAGTTTGAATCGCGAAAGGAAATTGTTGGTTCATCTACAGTAATGGCCCATGCTTGCACAAGGCATAACCAATGCATGCGTGCCGTAGAGCCAAATGGCTCTCTAATTGGGAAAAATAGGGCACTGCAAGCCATGAATAGCCCTCTCGCGCGTGAAGGTTCACTTCGGTTCGTCCCTGAGTAGCTTTCAGTATTTTGGCCATAAATTTCTCTACAAATATTCAATTGAGATGATTCAAAATACGTTGAAAAGATAATTTAAAGCGATACAATTCTTCGAGATGTTAAATTTTTTTAATTCGAACATTTACTATCTGAAAAATGGGTCTCAATTTGAGGCTAAAAAATCGTAGCATAACTTCTTATGATGGAAATTGATTTGTGATATTTCAATCCTTTGACATCCAATTGTATCCAATTGATCCTATATGATCTTCAATCATCGTCTTTTAGTCCGAATCAACTATTGGATGTTTACAATTTGGTCTCCAAACTTTGGATTTCCTTCGTTTTCGTAAGTTTTATTTCATTTGTTCAAAATCCACCAATTTGTATTGAGTTCAATCTAACAAACATAATTAACAAAAAATTAAGTTATAATTCATCTAAATCACTTACAAATACTCTAATTTAATGGCATAGATAAGTGTACAAAATACACTTATAAGTGGGTATATAATGTTAGTTGGAATATGAATTTCTAGGCATCGTTTAACAATTATTTGCCTCAAATTTTGAGACTCCATACCTCACGGTTTGCCCTACCCCTAAAAAGATCATCAATATCAAAATTTGAATCATCGTAGTAAAATGTTTTTTAGGCTTCTTGATAAGACTTCGTTTTCGTAAGTTTTATTTCATTTGTTCAAAATCCACCAATTTGTATTGAGTTCAATCTAACAAACTTAATTAACAAAAAATTAAGCTACATTTCATCCATACCACTACCAAATACTCTAATTTAACGGCCTAAATAAGTGTACAAAATACACTTATCAAGAATCAACAGGTTAACAAGATAGGTTTTAGTAGTGCATAACATTGAGGCCTAGTGCAACAACCCAACATTTTTTGCACTGTATGGTGACACAAAAATAACTGTAATAAGGTGCTGAAAGTTTATAAAAATAGTTGTTATGGGACAATTCAATTTCTCAAGTTAAAAAACTCCATAAGAATAAACAATTCATTTATGTAACAAGTTTCAAAGTTTAGGTATTGATAGACTTTTACATGCAAGTTACTGTCCACTAGAAGTGAAATTTCACGGCATTACACAATACTTATCTATTGTTTTGTGATAATTGATAAGTGTATTTTATATATTTATTCGGCTTAAAATATTGACATTTCCTTGTTCTTTTGATAAATTATTGTCTAATCTAGTGTGTATTGTTTTTATTAGGAGAAATTCGATGATTGGACATGAAATTGAAAGAAAGAAGCAAAGATTTGGCTAAAAATGATGAAATTGAAAGTTTGGGGACTCAATTTGATGTAATTAAAAGTTAAAGGAATAAAAGTGCATGAGAAAAAAGTGCGCCACTATATTGACAAACCAGAGAGCAATTACAACACCATGGCACTTTTTGGGGCCACTATATTTACATGCATGCATTTTTTGGGGTCTTCGGCTTCAGTTTTCGTTTTTTTATTAGAATTCTTCTCCAAGTTAATTTTGGATGCAATTTTCAACCTATTTTCAATCCTTATAAATACCAAAACTATTGCATACATTAAAACAACCCCTCATACATTATATTTCATCAATTATCATCAATCGAGGGAGGAAATTCAACACACTTTTGGGCAAATCAATAAGTATTTGCAAGATATTCATCTATTGGAGGTCAAAGCTTCGGTTTTGGATAACGAAGGGAAGGCAAAAGTAGGACTCATCAAGAGATTATTGAAGAGTTTTTAAATTACAAGATTCATCACCTCCTCCTTCAATTAATCAAAATCCGGGTGATGTTTTAAAAAATAACAGTGATTTCTTTTAATTTTGCAATACTAGGCTAGAAATCTTTTTACTAAAGAATTGATGAACGCTTGTTATGAAATTTTTAATATAAATTCAATAATTTGATGCCCAATATATATTTATTCTTAGGTGATTGTTATAGAACTTAACGAAATTAATTTAGCTACTGATTGAATTGTTCTATGAATTTTATTGATTTCGAGAAAAACAATAGGAAAAATAACACTTTATAACAATCATTGCAAAGTCCTATAGGGGATAAAGATGTACCGTTGTACTTTGCTTGACTTCAATGCTCTAGCTTATAATGAATACTTTCATATTCGTATCTTTCATCGAGATAATATGAAGATCACATGAGATGATAGATTTAATTGATATGCTTTTAATTAACTTAGCAATATTGATCAACAAGAATGCGCACATATTGTCATGCTATTAGATTGAATTCTCTCATTCCCCAAATCCAGCATTCTCAAATAGCTTTTTGACTTGAGGATTGTAACATCTTTTATAAGTTTGTTTTGACTTCTTGACTTCTTTAATACCTAGCATATTTTGTTTGAATGAGCTAGGAATAAAGAGCTTTGATATATTTGGAACAAATGTTGAAGCTTCCAAGGGAGATTTACATTCTCACGAGGCTATTATGAGTTGATGGGATAGAAATAGTTTTGGAAGACTAGGTGTTGGAAGAGTTAACTCTTTTGTCAATACCTCAATACCTATTGGTTCTATTTGAGGTTGTTTACCTTTAGAAAATTCTTTACATATAAAGTTTGATTTACGTTTAATAAGCTAATGAGGTGAAACAATAATAGATAGTTATCATCGTGTGCGTCTACTTAATTTCAAATTTGAACATGGACAATCCTGCAAAATGATATTTTTCATTCTCCATGTAAAATCGACACTAACGAAATGGTTTGGACTCAGCTACCACATATTTGACTTCTCCATCACGACTATATTTGAAACATTAATGCTAAGTTGAAGGTACCACTCCAGTTTTATACAGCCAAATACATTCGAGAAGTAGCTCATAGGACATCTTAGCATCAATAACATGAAGAGAGACAAGGAAATTAACTCTCATATTCACAGCTTCAGGCGAATCATACGGCTCGTTGACCCCCTGATTGAATCCTTGAATCATGATTTTACTCCTCAAAAAATCACCAACAGTGATTTCAATCTTCTTCATTGTCTTAATTGGCATGATGTTTACGAAGACCCACAATCAATCATCATGCAATTTATCATACATTTTCAGATATAACCACTAACATACAGTGGTCTATAATACAAACGAGAATCGAGTTGTTATCATCATCTTTTAGTGTGATGGTGGTTATATAGTTTTGTTGAGTTGTAGATCCAATTTGTGCTAAGGCCTTTCCTTTGTACACTTCTAGATCAATCAATGCTGCAATTGAAGCCATTCGATCATTGGAATGAGAACTGCACGACTCCACTAAACTTGTATTAGAAGGAATGTTGTTGAGTCATGTGATAGTATTCTTCTTATTTGACTCTCTATTGGTATATTCTTCATCTTGTTTTCCTCCTCTACATTGATGACATTGAGGTAAAACATTTCTCATCAGAGAAACCCTTTGGGAAATAATCTCCCACGGTTTCTAGTCTAGAAGGAGCACATGAAGCAATTTTCAATTTTATTGATTTAGTAGTTGCCCTTTACTTAACACTAGACTTTCTCTTTCGGATGTTTCTTGGTCTCCTTCTCGGTCTTGACTTTTTGTCATGCATGCTAGAACTTGGAAATTGTGGAGCCTTCCTTTGACGTCTTTTCACAAGAGTCCATGTCTTCTAGTTTTCTTCTATCGTTATTTCTTCATTGAGTTGAACTTTTGTTCTCAATGTCCCTAGTGTTGTTCCTACAAGAACATAGAAGGTAATATTTTACCTATTTCGTTTGACATTTAATATTTATCATTTTTACTTGTAAAGGTGGATCAGCAATCACCAACCTCATCTATAGACTCTGAATCAAAATCCCAAACATCCAAGTCATGTGTCATAATTTTGTAAAAGTTTGGAAGATTGGAGACGTGGTTTAACCATCTTTAGATAGATGTACGTGATAGTGACTTCTTCGTCTACATCAAGATCTACCAAAGTAGCTGCTTCCATGCCTTGTAATCTGGATCTCTAATTAATGAGTATGTATGGCCAACTCTTCAAAAGAGTGAGACATATTTGTTTGGTGATTGTAAGAGTAATCCTCAATACATGCCTTGCACACACATGTTGATGGATGATGCTTTGATTATGCATTCTTTGCAGTTAAGCACATGTTCCTCTGGTGTTCGATATACTCTATGATCGACTCTTATTTACTTTGCTTTGTTCAGGCAATTTCTAGAAGGCTAACTGTCTGCTTGGTACTATAGAAGTGCATTATGAACTTCTCTTTAAGTTGATCCAACTATCAACAAATCCATCTTGTAAGTCTGTATACCATTCAAATGCAGTAATTCTGAGGGAACATATGAACTGCTTCAATGTATCATTGTAAGTGCCAGCGTTATTACACGTTTCAATGAAATGAACCATATGTTGTTTTTGGTTACCCTTTCCATCAAAAAATCGGAACTTCAAGGGTGATAGCCAAGAAACATACTCATTTCATCTATTCGACGATTGTAATGTTTGACATAAACCAATAAAGATTGTGGTGAACCACTATAGAGGACACAGATGGTGTTTGCAATCATATGTTGAGTTGTTGGATGAATATGAACCTAACAAAGAGTTGATTGGTGTAGAGAACACATTTTATTCCATGGCTCGATCGTGTATATCTTGTTTCTATTGATGTTCTTGGTATTCGGGTCTTCAGTTTTGGAAGAACCGCATTTTTTGGATTATCTTTCACCAACGGATTTTGCAACTCCAGTTTGTGCAAAAGTTAACAATTTGTGAATCTTTATCATTTAGTGACTTCGTCAACTTTTGAATGGCTAAAGCCATTTGTTGGATTCGGTCATGAGAGCTTGACGTTGCTTTCATAACGATTACTGACTCAAATGATTCTTCAAATGATATGTAGTCTTTCCCACTTTCGTAGAGCGGCATGAGGGTATTTAGACACGAATTGGCTACTGGAGATGGAACCAGAATGAGGGCTTTTACCCAAGCTCTTGGTCTTTCCTAGAGAATAGGAGCCCGACTTTTTGAAATCAATTTTGATCTTACCTTTGTTAGAAAACTTCTTCAACAGTGAGACCATTTAAATTTTCCAAGTTTTTGTTTGGGCTCTAGTTGCATGGAAGAGTTCAACAAGTGTCTCTTCAAGATAGGTCACGGTTTCTTTTCCTTTTCACTTGCCATAGTTGATGTAGTAATTTGAAATTTGAAGATTTTGAGATCAAAAGATGAGAGATACGAAGGTCCCACTGGACGTGCCAAGAAATTTGTATGAAAATTTTTTTGTATTAAAATAAAGAAATTGCTATAAATTGTGTTTTGAGAAATTGAGTAGAGGTTGATCTTCTTGTATCTGTAGAAGTACATGATCCTCTGACTAAGTATGTGCGCATTTGAAGAAGAGGGGTCACATGGATTGAATCTTGGCTTCAAAGTTTGCGGAACACTTGATTTATTGAGAACTTAGCTTGTATAGCATTTGGATTTAGAGACTTATATTTGAACTTTGACTTGAATTTACTTTGATTTTCCTGGACTTGGTTTTGATTTGTTTCATTTGAAGAAGATTTTGATCTTATTAAAGATAAATAAGTTATGTCATTATGACAAAGAAATAGAATCCAAATGAAAAAAGTAGTCGACAATATTTTTTTATGTAATGTACCGCTTCATATTATGAATAGAGAAGATATCAAAATAAATTAGTTGAAGCATATCGATCCAAGAAATAATTTGCCAAATAAAAGGACACAATCTTAGTAAAATTGAATTTACAAGAAAAGTTTCTGAACCCTCAGTTTGAAAATCTAGAGGTATATATACTAATGCGAAAAGGAAATGAGTAAAATAAAATCGTAATATGTAATGCATGAATCTCAACATAGTGAATTTCACAAAGATCCTAATTGATACAATCACAAGTCCATTAAATTTGACATGCGATTATAACCAACTCATTTGACATGACTATTAATGTTATATTTGAAGGATCTAATATGCCTGAAGCATATATATAATTCAAAGGATAGTATTGTAAGGGAAATAAATACACGTTGTACTCTTTTTTCATTGATCAATGTTTTGTCTTATTAGATTTTTGTGACAAAGTTTTTAATAAGGCAACATTTTGTAGTGTACTAAAAAAAATTTAAATTCTAATTTTTTAAATAATTTATTTGGGATTCATTTTCACTTTTTTAAAATAAAAAAACCATTTTCTAATTTTCTAATAATTTATTTGGGACTCGTTTGCATTTTTAAAAAAAAAAACTAATAGCTATTTTTTTAATAATTTATTTAGGACTTGTTTACACTTTTAAAAAAAATTGTGACTGTGATTGTAATTTGTTCTTTAGCTTTTTTATTTAAATAGAAGGTTATATTAATCAGTTCACAGCTCTTTATCGATAAATTGGATGAAAATGGATAGAAATGATGGGTGCACAATCAAACGTGTAATTAAAGGTAAAAATGGCAAAAAAAAAGAAAGGTATGGATGCTTTTCGCAATAATAGCGAAAGTTAGGGACATTATGTGCTAATTACCATTTGAATAATTTATTTGGGACTCATTTGCTCTTTTTTAAAACAATTTGGAACTATGGTTGCAATTAGTTTTTTCTTTTTTCTTTTTTTTTTTTTGTTTTTTTTAAAGAGAATGTTATATTCGTCATTTCGCTATTTCTAATTGAGAAAATTGATGAAAATGACCTTTTGAAATAATAGGGAAAGGTATGGATATTATGTGTCAATTACCATTTTAATAATTTATTTGTGCTTTTAAAAAAAAATTAGGACTACGATTGCAATTAATTTTTTTCTTTTTCTTTTTGTTTTATTTAAAGAGAATGTTATATTCGTCATTTCACAAGTTTTAATTGAGAAAATGGATGAAAATGCCTTTTTGAACAATGAAAGGTGGAAACAATGATGAAAATGCCAAAAAATGAAAGGTAATAGTAAAAGGTGAGAACGTTATTTGCTGATTAGCCTTTCCTTTATTACGATTTTTCCATAGGGTTTTTTCCTAGTAAGTATATTCTTTTTGTAATCAATTTCCATAACCTACAAGACATTTATTCTCAAAATAATACTTTTATATTTCGAGACTCTTGAAGAGAACAAGTGCTATTTTTCGAATCATGTTAATATAGTTATCAAATGTTTATAAATATCTCGTATGAAGACGGTATTATTTGAAAACTATGCAAGTCATGATACATATTTCACTAGAAATTGTAATATTGAAGATATTTTCGTGCGAGATGATAAAAGAATTTTAATTTATTGAAATCGAGCGAGTTGCTGTACTCTTTTTCCTTGGCTCAAGTTTGTCCCGTTGGGTTTTCTTGAGAATGTTTTAATTTTGCAATATTTTATTACTCCAATTTTGTTATAATTATTTGTAATTTTTTTTTTTTTGCTTCGTTTGATACTTTTATTCTACTGGGTATTTGTCAAACAAGATTGTCAATGAGACATTTATTGTGTAGATAATCTTTCAAGGAGGAGTTTTGTAAATAAAATAGTATTTATGAATGACCATTATACCTCTATAGTCCTAATTATAATTACTAGTGTATCCCTTGTAGTCATAATTCTTTCTTATAAGTATGGAACTTTGATCTTCAATAAAATACACAGATTCTATTAATTTCTCTAATTTCTTCCCTTTCTCTCTATTTTGTAACACTGCACTATTTTAAACTATATATACTCTATTAATTTCTCTAATTTCTTCTCTTTCTCTCTATTTTGTAACGCTACACTATTTTAAACTACATATACCAAGTTTTCCAAAACAAGAACACGATCAAAACATTTTTATTTAATTCTGTTCATACTTATATTAGCTATTTTTTTTTTTTAAATACTTTTGAGTTTGAAAGGACATTTTGAAATTCTAGTTTAACAAAATAAATATTTTAAAATAACCATCTATTTCCTTATTCGAATCAAACCATGAAGTGGTCCATCGTATTTGTGTCGTAGGCCATAATAAATGCAAATTGTATTATTCCTTAATCTCATTGCACACGAATTTTGTACCATTGGAGCTTCATTTGTATGATTAATATGTTGATTATCGAACGAATTTAATGTATTTGCTAGTGTTTTGGTTGAAGGAATGATAAAAGGGTGACAAAGGAATTTTGAAGCAAAGTAAAGGAAAAAATGGAGCAGAAAATTGGCGCTCAAGCGCCCGGAAATAGTGCAAAGCAAAAAAATTAACAAAGATGTAGCGCCCAAGCTCTACCTTTTCAGCGCTCAAACGCTACATCATAGCCTGGAAACAAAATTTGAACAGAACTACGGCGCTCAAGCGCTGCATAAGTAGCGCTCAAGCGCTACCTAGCTTGGAAGTCACGGCATTCAAGCGCTACGTCGCGAAGGAAAGTAGGTTATTTTGGGCCATGAAAAAGCCTACAAAAAGGACTCCAACTTGGCTAAGGATGTATGAGAAGTATAAATAGGCTAAGAGAGGCACGAAATAGGGGTCCATACTTTGCAATTATTGAGAGAAAAACACAAGATTGAAGAGAGATTCATGAGAAGAATTACATCAAGGATTCGGGCTCAAATCAAATATTGGAAGCGGAACAAGATCTTGGTGTAAGAGCTTAATCTTTTCCATCTTTTGTATCATTTAAATCCGGTGATGTATCCAAATTTTGTTATTTATTTCGTTGTTTTACGTATGAGTAGCTAAATTTATTATTAGGGCGAACAATGTAATCTTTTGAAACCCTTAGTTATTAAATTCATGAATTCTGAGTTTTCATTCTTCCATGTGTTGAGTTTCTTACGAGTCGAGAGGTGAGTTCGAAACTTAAACCGTGTAATAAAATCCAGTAAGGAGGTATAACGTGTAGAGATACCTGTAAGGAGGTATAACGTGTAGAGATACCTATACTAAGTACTGCAGTCGTTATATGAATTCCTAGTGACTTAACTCGTTTAACTAAGGAGAATTTGCATAGAGATATGGAATTGATTTAGTTAAATAGGTTCAATGAGAACTCGAGAGGGGTAAATTGAACA
>CAIGRF010241911.1:19136-37192 GCA_903798235.1 Fraxinus ornus
TTTTTCCACATTTTAATCTACCAAAAGAGCTATGATAAAGATCTAACAAAGATAACTTTTACAAAGATAAAGTTTTCAATTTGAACACTTAAACTTAAGACTTAAGATACAAAATATCTAGCCTACTAAAAACAAGAAATGTGAAAGTAAGAATGTCAATTATATTCAACATGTATACCAGATATGCAATTTTTGTGTTGTATAGTTTATTCCATAGCTACAAAGACAACATACTTCCCAACTTTGCGACTAGAGAAAAGCCCTGTCAAAGCTGTTGGTGCACTTTCAAGGCTGTCAGCTATTTCTTCCAAGTGCAAAACTTTACCTCTTTTTTGGGTAGAATCATCTTCAGAAACCTCGGACCGAGGCAATAATTGTAGAAAACTAAAAAAACCATTCAATACAAATTTTCTAAGAATCATTTTTGTATACCATCAAGTTGTTCTAGGTTTTATTGTGAGATCATTCCACATGAAGCAATCTGACCATGAAGTTTCATGTTGAGAAGCACTGAATCAAACATCTTTTCCTCCAGCACTGTCATAGCAAATATTAATTCTATTATAGAAATACCTGATGGTGAATTCTGGTCCACGTTGGCTTCAGTGCAATCCTTAAACTAGCAGGCAAGAATCAACAGGTGCCAGTGAATTTAGGTGGTGGCCAACATTTTAGTGGTGCTGCGAACATGGAACTTTTGCAACCTCGAAATGAAACATTCCCATCACAGTAATACGTGGTTGCACCAATGTCTCTTGGTTCTTGGACTCAAAACATAATCAGTGATGCAACCTTCACTTCAGCCACATACCTGAACAACACCACCTCTCGCACCACCACCAACAGCAGCGGAATGGATTTTTCTATCAACCCAAAATCAATGGCCTAATCCTTCGTGGCTGTTAGGTATTTGATGTAATTGGCAGGTCTGTGAACAAAATAGACTAAAATTAATATGTTGTAAAAGTCAAGGAGTTAGTTACAAATAATAGAATTTATGTTATATTAGATCTAGGGTTCGAGAATGGAAAATAAGGAAAAACGGCGCCGAAATTTCGCTATATTGTCGCCAAAGTTCGGCTTGAGTGTCATAAATAGAAACTACGTCGCCCGCCTGTCGTCGTGCCTTCGCTCGAGTGACATCCTATCGCTCGACTGTTGCCTAGATTTTGCTTGAGCGACAGTATCATCTGAAAAATTTTAATTCGTGTTAAGGAAAGGGTAAGGCATTGGCAGTGACTCTGAGCGATGAAGAGTTGGATTCGAGCCATCAAAGTGATATCTCTGGCAGTGAGGATGAATAAAAATATATGGAATTCATGTCTAGAGTTAAGACTAAATCTAATAAGGGGATTGAGAAGACTGAGAGTGTTAGTTGCAGTGAGGAGTCTGAGAGTGAAAAGACTTTGAGGATGATGAAGATATCCGAGAGTCGTATCGAAAATTGTTCGAGGAGAGTCTTAAAATCAAAAAGGTCAACATAACCGTCCTGAAAAAGGTTGATGGGCTTGAAAGAGAGACTCTCAGCTGACCTTTAGGACTCTATCAAAAAATTGAGCAAGTTGAAACTTGTTAACGAAAACTTGGAAGCTAAAGTTAAAAACTTAACAAGTAAATTGGAAAAATCCAATACTCAACTCCAATCTTTCATAAGTGGACTCAAAACTCGATCAACTGTTGGGAATGAGTGAGCATGTTGGTAATAGGTAAGGTCTAGAATATGTTCAAAATGGCGATGACAATGCTAGTTCATCCAAGACCGCATTTGTTCCCGAACTAATACCAAAATTAGGAATGTTGCTAATTCTGCACTTAAAGGCATGAACGTTGTAGGATCGAGGCCTACTAGACAATGTAGGATCAATCATCCTATGATTTAATGTCAACTGCCATATAGGTTTGTTCCCAAATGTCATCATTGTGGTCCATTGGGACACATACGTGTTGAATGTCATAAACGTGCGCCAAGAGATAAAAGTCAGGATATCAATAGCAAGGTTAACTTTCTCGCAAATCAAGTTAGCCACCTAACTGAGATGATTACTCAGTTGACTAAAATTACCTCTGTATCTGAAAAAAATTGGGCTAAAAAGAGTGACCTGAGAGGTCATGAGCCTGATCGCGCTCTTAAGGGTAAGAGCGACAATACCTCATTGATTAGGTATTTTTGGTGTATGCTCGTACTTTACCATTGTGTGACATCGATTTATGCATGCATCATAGTTTTTTGTTTGTTTTCTATGAGAAAAATTATGCTAAAATACCAAAAATCAGCCATCATCTTCTACCTAAATTCATCTTCTTCAGAATTGATTCCCAAAAACCACCGATCCATAGCATAGAATCCTCATCTTTGTATACGAAGAATCATTCAACCTTTATCTTCCTCCACGTTCCATTGTATACACACTACAATTTGGGGATTCTAGAGTTTATTAGTCTCTATATAAATCTAAGTTGTTTATGCAAGTCGAGAATCAACCACAAAAAATTCATAGATCAATTGTTATACAAACAAAAGGCGAAGCTACAAATCGTTTATGGCTACCCTAAAATCGTCCATCATCCATGGATTCAACAAAAGAACAAATGTCATGCGATGTTACACAAACAGTAATACATGTTAAAGACTCTCCAAATCAGATTTTGAATTTAAATTTCTCTACAGATAAGGCTACAACTTCCTGATAATATCTTTCCATGAAATCCTCCTCAAATCATGCAACCACTGTATTTCAAAGTTATTCACAATATTTTTCTTATCTTTCAGTTGTAACAAACATATTTGTACTGTATTTAAAGGCCACAAATCAGTAGTGAAAAGTGAATGAGATTACATTAAAATATATATTAATTCCTTTATGTATCAGAGCACTAAAGCTCCCACGAGAAAATGGATTTTTTCTTCTTCCTTATGGCAGAAAATAACCAAAACCCAGTAGTAATCAATGCCAACCCTCCTGCACCACATCTTGTAGCCATTAACTCTGCAGCTCAGCTTCATGTCAAACTTTCATCAAATAACTATCCATCCTAGAGAGCACAATTTCATTCCTTTCTATTTGGCTATAATCTTTTAGGATTTATAGATGGCACCAGATCCAGCCCACCTGAAACCATTCAACAAAATGTTGCACCTGCTCCAAATCCTACTTTTCTTCAATGGCAGCATCAAGATCAGCTTTTACTCTTGTAATCCTAGCCTCCTTGTCCGAAACTGCCATGCCATTACTTGCTTCATCTACTACCTCACAAGAAGCTTGGACTCGTGCAGTGAGACTTTACGCCAACCGAACTCGTTCTCGAATCATGCATCTGAAGGAACGCCTCCATCTGATGACAAAGGGATCCAAATATGTGTCTGAATATCTTTCTCTAATCAATGCTCCACTTGCAGAAGATGACTTGATCATTTTTTGTCTCAATGGTCTTGGCTCGGAATTCAAAGAAATTGCAGTAGTTGTTCGTGCTCGTGAAAACCCAATCTCCTTTGAAAAACTCCATGATAAGCTTGTTGAACAAGAAGAAGTTATCAACCGTGAAGGAACTCGGCCTGAACTATCTCCCATTATAGCCAACTTTACAAGAGGTGGATCTACTAATAGTAACAACAACAACAACAACAACAACAACAACAACAACAACAACAACAGAGCTTCAAATTAAAACTACAGAGGTAACAACTTCCAATATCATAATTCCAATCCTCACTTCAACAGTCATGGCTATCATCAGAATCAGTATTCAAACCGAAGTTACAACAACAACTATAGAGGAAATCAACCACTGGTCACCTGCCAAGTCTATGAGAAGCGTGGACATTTTGCTCGTTATGTCCTATTCTGAAAGATAAAATTTCTTCTCAACCTGTTGTTAATCATACATCTTTGAAAAATTCTCACTCTGGTTGGCTTCTAAATTCTGGGGCAAGTCATCATGTTACTAGTGATCTACACAATCTTTCTCTTCACCAAGAATATGACGGCAATGATGGTGTCTTTATTAGAGATGGTTCTGGACTCACCATAACACACACAGGTTCTACCACTCTCTCTTAGAACATTTTTCATTGTCCAATGTTCTCTATGTTCTTTCAATTCAAAATAATCTAATATATGTTTCAAGTTTTTGCAAATCAAACAACTCATCTATTGAATTCTTTCCATCTTATTTTGTTGTCAAGGATCTCAAGACGGGGACACACCTTCTTTAAGGTCCAAATAAACATGGTGTTTATGAATGGCCAAGGCATGGACATAGTCAGATTTCAAAACCTAATGTATTTATTGGAGTCAAAGCAAGCATCACAACTTGGCATAATCGTCTTGGCCACCCTTCCTCCAATGCTCTACATCATTTTGCCAAATCAAGTCTTTTACCATTATCAGCTTCTATGTCATTTAGTTTTCCTTGTAATTCGTGCTCATGTAATAAGAGTCATAAATCCCTTTTGGCATATCATCTTTGAAGAGTCGTGGTCCATTAGACCTTGTCTACTCATATGTTCGGGGTCCTGCTCCCATCACTTGAATAAATGGCTTTCGTTATTATGTTATTTTTGTTGATCATTTTACCAAATATACTTGGTTATATCCCATTTGTTTCAAGTCTAATGTTACGCAAGTTTTTGTGAAATTATACTAAACTTGTCTTTGTACTCTGATATGGGTGAGGAATATCAAAGATTGCAGGGGTTTCATTCTTCTCATGGTGTTCAACATCTTACCACTCCACCTCACACACCTCAACACAATGGCTCTGCTGAACGATGCCATCATCACATTGTAGAAACTGGTCTCACTCTCCTTCATCAAGCTTCGGTTCCCCTATCTTACTGGTCATATGCTTTTCAAGCAGCCACATATCTTATTAATCGTATGCCTACTCAACTGTTTAATCTTAAATAACCTTTTGAATCACTCTTCTACTATATTCCCAACTATTCCAAATTAAAAATCTTTTGTTGTCTTTGCTACCCATGGCTTCGTCCTTATACAAAACACAAATTAGAACCAAGATCTATCCCATGTATCTTCCTCGGCTACTCTACTCGACAAAGTGCATACAAATGTTATAATCTAGCTACACACAAACTATATGTCTCTCATCATGTTCAGTTCGTCGAAGACGTTTTCCCTTTTTCCACAACTTCTCAATCATCTTCTCCCCAACCTACTCATGCTACTTGGTCTTCATGCTCTTCTTCCTTAGCTTTACTTGACTCACCTCACTTTTAGGTACCACTTTCTCCTATCCCCGCTACTATCTCCTACAGGTTTTGCACCGAACGCCACATCTTCTTCTATTGTTCCTACTGTTCCAACATCATCTAAGTCCATACCTACAAGCTCTGTGCCTCTCCCAGTTGGCCCACGTATGCATATTATGAAAACACACTCCTAGAATAATATTTTCAAAACCAAAGAGCTTTTCTCCATCACTAAACATCCCATTCATGTCCCTCTTGAACCTATTTCTGTCTCCGCTGCACTTCAGATCCTTGTTGGCGTGATGCTATGGTTGATGAACTTAATGGCACCTGGAAATTAGTTCCTCGCCTTCCTGAACGCAATGGCACCTGGCAATTAGTTCATTTCCTTCCTGAACATAATATTGTTGGTTGCAAATGGGTTTTTCGCATTATAAGGAGTCCCAATGGATCCATTTTCCGCTATAAGACAAGACTTGTTGCTAAAGGCTTTTATCAATGACCTGGAGTTGATTATCATGATACATCTGACCCAGTTGTCAAGCCTACCACCATCCGTTTGATTCATTCGTCAATTAGATGTCAACAATGCTTTTCTTCATGGTACACTTCATGAAGAAGTTTACATGACCCAACCATCAGGATTTATTGACTCCTCATTGCCTAATCATGTTTGTCACCTACCCAAGGCTATATATGGGCTCAAACAAGCTCCAGGAGCTTGGTACAATGAGCTCAAGACATTTCTTCTTGAATATGGTTTCTCCAATTCACGGGCATATACATCTCTCTTTATTTATGAACATCATGGTTCCATGATCTATTTTCTTGTTTATGTTGATGATCTTCTTGTCATAGGAAATCATCCTACATATCTGCACTTTTTCACTAAAGCTCTCTCTGATCGGTTTTCTCTTAAGGATCTTGGTAAACTCCATTACTTTTTAGGTGTGGAAATTCTCTCTACATCTAAGGGTCTCTTTCTCAACTAACATAAATATATTCATGATCTTCTTATCAAAAGCAAAATGGATGGTGCTAAAGATGTATTCACGCCTCTGTCCACATCTGAAAATTTAGTTCCAAATGATGGATCTCCATCTTCCAATGCTACAAAATATCAATGAATTATTGGTTCACTTCAATATCTGTCTCTTACTCGCCCAAATAGCTCCTTCGTTGTGAACAAACTTACTCAGTTTGGGTTATTGCGCCACAGTCATTATCATATCATACGTACTGTCCGTTTTGGGAGAGTATATTCCCATCTTATCCCTCACGGCTTTCTGATGGAGGTCTTGGGTTCGAATCCTGGGAACGCGTCAGAAACCAGTAAGGGGTAAGATGGGCATATGCTCTCCTAAAACGGACAGTACGTATGATATTATAACGACTGCGGCGCAAGGTCGGGTCGTTACCCAAAATCGAAGTTAATACATATATCACTTTTAGTCTCTTAACTTTTAAAAATAAAATATGGAAAGTAAACTAATTAAATTCTATTCTAAAAATTTTCAGGGTGTTACAATCTCCCCTCCTTAAAAAATTTTCATCCTCAAAATTTCTTCAGTAAGTTGAAAAGTTTTGGATAGTTGACTTTGACATACTTATTGTACATAACATGAAGCAATAAACTTATAATCATGCTAAAAGAATGGCATTTCATTTCATACCTGGGATCAATTGGAGAGTGATCGAGTAGTGAGCACTACGTGCCAAGGATTTTTCATCTCATTACATGTTTAAGACTATAAATTTTACATTGTCCATAAACTCCTAATGTTTATGAAAAATAACGCTTTTTTTTTTTTTTGTAATCTGCAAAAATAGGATTTTCTCAAAATAGAAGTTTCTAAAAATAGATTTTTTAAAGGTTTGAAATATTGTATTTTTAAAGGTTTAATTCGAATAATGCGCAATCAAAAGCCTTCTAGATGAGGAGGGTGGTCATAATAGACCGCTTAAATTCTAAATTCTTCTTAGAAAGTTTAGGTTTTTTTGACAAAGCCTTTCAATTTTACAATTACGCAAATAAAAAAAAAACTCTAACAATAAATCGAACATGAAGTCTCTGGTTAAAAAAAAAATTTAGTCACTGTTCATGTGAACAGTGTTACTGTTCACGATTTTTTTTAGAGTCTACAAGAAAGTAAAACTTTTGCTCTAATACCAGACTGTAACACCCCAAAATTTCACAAATAATGAAGTGTTACCAAAAATCTAATTTTCTCCGAACGATAAAATAATATTCTTTACATAAAAATAACTGAAACGTCCATAAAGAAAACATAATCACAATTTAAATATATGTTTGAACAAATTAAACTAACTAATAATTGGAATTTTATCTCTTCGATCAACCTTGGTAGTCCGTTGTACCATCCCGCCACAACTCCAATCAACCCGAACTAGCCTGTAAAAATTTGTAAGAGTGAATATTTAAAAAAAAAACAATGCTTAAGATACGTGCAGTTTCCATACGCAATAATATAACAATAACATAGACAATTCATACCACATTTCTCTTTATGGAGTATATCGGTGACCAAGCGAGATACCAATCATTTTTCATTTTGAATTCCCAAAAGATTTCACATTTCATTAGGTCGAACCCGAAAGTCCACAGGCAATTCATGCATAAATTATTGAACATAAAATCATGAGGAAATGAACCACTTGCATAGAAGTATCTTACCTTGATTGATCAAACGAGCTTTTGATAATAAAAATGTACTTAGGATTTACAGCTGTTTTATATGAAAACTGCTTTGTAAAATTCTGTGGTAGTGAATTGTGAGACATTGTCACACTATTTATAGTAAAAAATAGTAGTTTAGTCATAGTATAATTGTGATGAAAAATCGGGTTTATCACATTTGATAAAAAATGAATTTCTAGTAAACCAACCACAAGGTGACATGTGTACAAAAAATTTATCACAACAAAAAGGTAGTTGCAACTTGACTTTAAATAGAATTCTAAAAAAAAACATAAAATAATAATAATATTTATTCCCTTATCCATTCACGTACTATCCATAAAATTCAAAATTCAATAAAATAACTTAACTAAATTACAATTTAAGGTAAAATCTTTCAAACTCGATAATTTGGGCCTCGCTTATCCAAATTAACTTTTTCTTGAGCCTAATTTACATGATTAAAAACGAGCTATCCAACGAGGTCCATATTGATATACTTTTAGTCGCTTTAACAATATCTAAAAAAATGTAGCCCAAAATCGAAGTTAATACACATATCACTTTAGTCCCTTAACTTTTAAAAATAAAATATGGCATGTAAACTAATTAAATTCTATTGTAAAAATTTTCAAGGTGTCACAATCTCCCCTCCTTAAAAAATTCTCTTCCTCGAAATTTCTTTAGTAAGTTGAAAAGTTTTGGATACTTGACTTTTACATACTTATTGTAAATAACATGAGTAGTAAACTTATAATCATGCTAAAAGAATGACATTTCATTTCATACCTGGGATCAATTGGAGAGTGATCGACAAAGATTTTTCATCTCATTACATTTTTAAGACTTTATTTGAAGTTAAGTCTTCCATATGATGGAGGTGTTGGGTTCGAATCCTAGGGACGCGTTAGAAAACTGTGAGCGGTAAGATGAGTCTATGCTCTCCCAAAGCGAAAAATACGTATGATATGATAATGACTGCGGCGCAAGGTCGGGTTGTTACTTGCCCAATTGATACTACAATTCAACTTAAGTCTCTTATACGATGGAGCTCTTGGGTTCAAATCTTGGTGATGCGTCAGAAAACCGTGAGGGGTAAGATGGGTCTATGCTCTCCCAAAGCGGACAGTATGTATGATACGATAACGACTACGACGCAAGGTTGGGTCGTTATAGTTTATGCACTGTCCATCGTAAACTCATTGGACAGCCACTAAACATTTCCTATGATACTTCAAGAATACTATCTACTTTGGTCTTTATTTGCTTCGTAATCAACCATTATCACTTCATGCTTTTTCAGATGCGGACTAGGTTGGAAATCTTCACGATCGAACCTCCACTAGCGCATACATCATCTATCTTGGTGGCAATGATATATCCTAGTCCTCTAAGAAACAAGAATTTGTTACCCGCTCTTCTACTTAATTTGAGTATAGAGTTGTTGCTTCAACCGCTGCTGAACTTTCTTAGATTAGTTCTCTTCGTCAAGAACTACGTATTACCACTAATCATCCCACAATCTACTATGACAATGTAGGAGCTACATGCTTGTGTCCCAACCCAAGCTTTCACACTTGCATGAAACACATCGCAATTGATCTCCATTTTGTTCGTGACAAAGTTGCTGTTGGTCAACTAAGAGTGTCTCATGTCGCCACTCATGATGAACTGGTTGATCTTCTAATAAAACCATTGCCTAAAC
Source organism: Fraxinus ornus (assembly GCA_903798235.1). NCBI lineage: Eukaryota > Viridiplantae > Streptophyta > Magnoliopsida > Lamiales > Oleaceae > Fraxinus > Fraxinus ornus. The sequence continues at coordinate 28,749 of CAIGRF010241911.1, forward strand.
AGTAACATTTCACTCTTCAATCCAAGATTGGTGTTTCCAATGGAAGCACCATCTTGCAGGGGCGTATTAGAGACTCCAAATCAGATTTTGAATTTGAATTGCTCTACAGATAAGGCTACAACCTCCTAATAATATATTTCCATGAGATCCTCCTCAAATCATGCAACCACTGTATTTCAAAGTTATTCACAATATTTTCTTATCTTTCAGTTGTAACAAACATATTTATATTTCAAGATGAAATATATTACGCTTTTTACAATTTTAGAATTTTAATACAGAATTTCTATTACATCGAAAATTAATTAGTGAAAGGAATTAGAAACGGCTAAAAAAACTCAAAATTTTGTAAAATTCTACAAATGAATCATAAATACCAACTTGTAAAACCATGATTTTGATTGAGTGGAAATTACATAAATCCAAGTTTTAAAAATCAGGTCTAAATTTTATTTATTCAAAAATAGGTAATATATATTAGAACACTAATTAATAACCTTAATTTTAACACACACTACTCCCTCCCCTATATCTCTCGCCTCCCGTCTTCCTCCCACAGCTCCCCTCTCCTTGTGAATGGTGTGACGGCTCACTACGCATTGACGACACTGTCGTTGTGCCAACCACACACACTCCCTCATCTTCCACTTTCACTCTACCATTCTTCCCACAACAGGTGCACAACCCATTAATCGCTCACTATGTCTCTTTTCCTTTTTAGCTACATCATCGACCCTCTAGTCAGAAGGAGAAATCACCTTGAGCGTGCAAATCGTCGGTGTACGCGGCCCGATCTGTGCCACCGTGAACTGCCACTCAGTTAACCGTCATTGTGTGCAGCGACGATGGTTTCCTAAGCGAATTAGGAATAATCGGTGGTGATATTTCTTTATCCTACTTATCTTTGTTGTTTAATGTGGGTGAAGTCAATCGGGTGAGGTCACCGATATACGAATATATTGAGAATGACAGTGGTGGTTCTTTGTTTTTTGATGTGGTTTTGATGTGGTGGATATGGTGGTTGGGGTGGTGTGATGTATCTCAATTGGTTTGGTGTGATGTCTCTCTGTTTTCTCATTTTATTGGTTTGGTTCATCTGCTAGTTCTCTGTTTTCTCATTTTACAGAAGTGGACTAACATGGTCCATCTGCTATTTCTCATTGGTTTGGTTTGACTCCAAAAACTTATTTTATTTTTTGAATTCTTGCGGGAAGTTATAGATAAATAGAAATGTAGAAATGTAAAGAAAGAAAGAAAATGGAGGAGTTTCAATCATGCAATTTAAACATCCATATTTACATTCCATATTTTGTTTTGTTTATTTACATTCAAATTCATATTTATTACAGTCAGTCATGGAAAGATTTTATAAAAGAAAAGGTCTTGAGGTTATAGAAAATGTTAATGAGGAGACGTCAAATGGAGACGATTTTTATGTTGCACAACTTCCTACCGATCCTGGATTAAGGACTCCAAAGGTTGTGGAAAATGTTAATGAAGAGACACGCTCAAATGGAGACGATTTTGATGTTACACAACTTCCCACCGATCCTGGATTAAGGACTCCAATCTTGAACTACAATTCTAACATTAGAGATCAAGTTCTAAGAGCATATATGCAAAATGGTCCTTGTCAGCCGTTTAACCATGAATTTAAGAAAAGACAATTTGGTGAAAAAGAATCGAGATGATTCAAAATGGTCGTTCATAACGAGTGAAGTTGATGTTGAATTTGAATCTTGCATATCCGTGGCAGTGGCACATACATTTAATGAAAAGCATAATCTATGCAATTTAAATTTCAATTATTCTAGAATAAGAGAGAAAGTTTTGAAATAATAAAATTGGTATATTTAACACAATTATACAGTATAATATATTAGTATTTTATGGAATATCTTTTAAATTTATTGGGTAGATATGAATTTTTCCCGATGAGATACTTTAGCATTCGTAGCCCGTTCACAAATACAAGAGGAAACATAATACATATCTTAAATAAACGAGAAACAGAAATTAAAAATAAAAATTGAAAATTAAGGCGATCTCCCGTGTAGTAAACATCCCATTCAAACAAAAGCAATGACTATAGAGAGTGTAATTTCCCGAGCCCACCAAACAACATCAGTGTTCTAATAGGCATACAGCTTGACTAGGCATGTAGATCAAATTTCAAACATCACGAGTCTAAACAAGGGTTAGCAGAAAAAAAAAGTTTTCTTATTTTTAAAATTATTTTAGATTTTTAATTATTCTAAAAATCATTTAATAATTAAAATTATACATACCAAATATCTAAAATTATAAAATACTATATTTACTTAATAATTTCTACAATTAATCAATTATACAATTTTCAAATTTTCAAAATACAAAAACTAAATTATTTTTCATAGTTGCAACTTTTAACTTGACTACACTCATCGTCAAGGCGAGGCGTTTCTTCAAGTCTTGTATCTAGGAGATGACTAAACATCTTAGATGAGTTTTTCAGAATACTGAACAACATAATGACAAACAAACATACATCATATCTCATTGGTAACTGATCAAAATTGTATTCTTTTACTCGGTTGATCTTTGGTAAGTTGTCAATTGCCGTCCCACCTACAAGTCAAGAAGTCTTTAGTGCAAGTATAAAACTCTCTCGTGAATAGGATTTTCTTTATTTAATTAATTAAAAAATTATTTTGTGAAGACGTGAACATAAATAAGTATTTAAATATGGACCATGCTACTATTACATAATAAGTTACCTAAAGTTTTATCTACTTGACACATGNAGGTAAAACTTTAGGTAACTTATTATGTACATTAAGTTTAATCCTTTAAATATAGAGTAACAAAATGGATGGATTGGTCCTTCTCAATCCAAGCTCGACACAAACCCATTTCAGGCTTTAACTGGCCACTATGAGAATATAGCGTGGGAAAAACTCATATATCTCGTATTACATATACACCAGTTCAATTTCTAGAGATTAAGTTTAAAATTTCAAAAGTCGGATGTTAATTCGATATTTTAATTTTAAATAATAATATTATCAAATTAAATTAATCTACATATCTCACCCCACTCCCGCACACTAGCTAGCCGCCATTCCCTCGTACATTCGTCAACATCCACCCTTCCCTGGCATCCATTCGCACAGTTATAGGCATCCATATAATTTCACTAGATGAATGGTAGAATCTACATAGATCATCGATGACTTCTTCAGCAGCGAACTGATCACCGGCGACTGATCATCTTGTTCAGAGGTGACTGAGCAATGTTTGTGTAATTTAAATCTATTTTTTAAAATTGAAAATTTAAAAACAACTCACAATGTAATTTGTAAAGTACTCTCTAGAACAAATAACTTTAATTCTCACTATCGAAATCTACTTAATTGAATTTGTGGCAAGTTTGGAGATATCAATGTCATGTGACGGATCTCTTGAATTTGTGACCTTTGACCAATGTACTTTGACATATTGTTACATATAACATGTGAACCTATGGACATTTATCTATAACAAATTTTAATTGATCTGTGACCAATTAAATTAATTTGTAATCTATGGACATTGATCTGTGACCTATTATAGTGACTTGTAGGTTGAACTGTGACCTACGCATGGTAACCATTGATTTTCAACTTATACAATATGACATGTGACCTGTGGAGTGTGGAGTGTGACAAACAAACATGATATGTGACCAGTTCTGTTTGATCTGTGACTTGTGAATATTTGCATGTGATGTGACCTATGACCAATCACCAATCTGGCATCACCAACACTCTATGAACATATAACCATAACCAACACCACAAGCACCATCATTACAAAACCACCTTAAAACCACCACATAACCACCTAAAAAACTCACTACAAAAATTACCAAAAACCGTCACTGCTGCAGGCGGCGCTCACCGACACTATGCGTGGCAGATCACGCGGCACTCAGTTTGCCCCTGCCATCGAAATTGTCAAAGAAGAAAAGAAATGGGTAGAGAGAAATCGAGCATTGTAGTTGAAACCGATGAAGAAGAAAATAAATAGATAGAGAGAGTAATTTTGATTGAATACCTGATTTTTGCTCAATTAAACTTCATACCTAATTTAAGAATATCAATCTTTGAAACCCAGCTAAGATGTAATTTCCACATATAGTATTACGTCTTTCAAATCTAAAGACCAGATTGGATCACAGAAACACCAACATTGTGGATCGAGCTAGCTCAACCCATCTTTATTTTTTTCGTTATTTTGAAATTTTAATATAATTTAAAATTAAGACATAGTTATAAACAATATCCTTATGGAAAAATTGGAGTAGCCTCCCTAACTTTTCACTTTTTTGTAGACTTCATATCAATCTTCACTTTGTGCCACTCACAATCTCAAAAATTTCAAAAATATTCACTTGGGATCCAAATGGATGAAAATTATCCATTTAACCGTTAGTTAACAAGGAAAATAAAAACTTGACCAATTTTTACCAAAATTGAAAAGGGTAAAATTGTATATTTACATTTTTCCCAAATATTATTAACAATTATGACAATTAAACTAAAAACCAAAAATCAAAAAAAGAAAAAAGAAAAGAAAAGAAAAAGAAAGAAAGAAGTCTTCCCTACCCACCCCCACACCCACTCATCTTCATCGTTGTGGTAATTGGGTAAAATAGCCTATTTCATAATACACTTTGGGGTTTTAGCCTTTGATCAGAATAATATTTTTAAAACAAATATTTTAAATCATAATATATAAACTACCAAATATTCCCTTATTCAACATCACTAGAAAACATAATTTCCCCTTTTCTCAAATCAATTGAATTCTCAAAATCCTAAATTTAATATCTTTCTTCTCTTTTCCTGATCCCCAAACCTTTCTTATTTTCTCTATGGTTTTGTCATTTTAAAATCCTTCTACCATAAAAAATCAGTTGCCTTCGTCTTTTTAAGTGAAATGATGAATTTGGTATGAATATTTCATCAATTTCTCAAGATTGATAGAACTGAAACTCGTGAAAAAGCACACATATGTGAACAATCACTTCTAAGAACCAATTTCATAGTGGGCTATTCTCAGGTATGAATGTTTCCTCAATTTTTCACTTTTACTAGGATTTTATGTGAATTTTTTTAGAGAAATTAGTCTCGCAAGAATTATACCGATAGAGTAGGCTTGTTTAGACATATATTTTATTCATGTTTATTGTATGTAGTCATTAAGTTTTGAAATTCAATTTTCTCTTCATATTTTTTATTGTTGCTTTGAATTACAAGAAAAGTTACTTACAAATTCAACTTTCTTTTTGTAACTACAAATTTGAAAACATGTTCTTTCTTTGTTTTATTCTTCATTATGTAGATTTATACGCAAGTTGGCAATATATATATATATATATATATATATATATACATATATGTTGTGTTTGTGTGTGTGTAGTAGTAGAGTATTCTAAGTATGAGATATTGAACAAATGTAGATGGCCTATAGGCAGACTTGGGGTACATAGCACCATACGTAATTTCGAATTTGATTTATGTCTACTTTTGTAAGCAGACTTGGGGTACAAAGCACTATAGGTAATTTCGAATTTGGTTTATGTCTACTTTTGTTGTTTGAATATGACTTACTCCTGTTTGAGGCTACACACGCTTATGCATTTTCACGAAAATTAGACTTGCTTCTATAAAGAGATTACATGATGAAATTGTGACAAATTGCAACAAGTAAATTTATTTTTTTTTTTTTTTATTTTTTATTTTTTTTTCAGAAAATCAAATACTACAATTGTCTTCTAGTTATGTTCCACTTATGGTTGGAGTGGTTTTTGCTTCTAGACTAAAAACAATTTTCCCAGCAAGTGTTGAGCTGATAATTGGAAGCAAAGATGACAATTTAATAAAAATTGCTATAGGTTATTAAACATTTAAGTATATGCTTGCTGAAAAATATTTAAATGTCATGTTAGTTGCAATGTTAGTGTTATGAAATGGATATTCTGTGATATCCTTGAAGTCTTAGCAAATTGACACTATTTTGTGTTATTTAACCAAGTATCTTTTTTAATGTTTTGGACTTTATTGATTATGCAGAGAGATAAGATATGAGGTTTTGAGCTCATTCTTTTTCTTAGAGTTCCGTGAAATACTTGCTCTTAACGATTCTTTGATAAACACTTATGTCGTATTATGGTTTTTGCTTGTTATTGAGACATAGATGAATTATTTTTTCTGCTATAATGTGGCTTTCCCTAGTGAGATGTGTTGGATTCAAGAGGTTTGCATGAAATGGAATATGGTAGAGTAATAAAAGATCGTGGTTTTTTACCGTAACTAATACATGGTAGTACTTTGCACGTTTTTCCATGATGAAAATTGCATTTACTTGGTTGAGCTTATGATAATTGATATGTTGCTGAATCTTCCATTATCGCACCCTATCGTTTATGAAATTCTGAAAAATGTCACCTTGCCGTTTATATGTTTATGAAAATGAATTGTACTAACTATCACTTAACATTACTATAAATTCTTCATATTTGGAAATGGGACGCTCATTTGAATTTGTGATTCCCGCTGAAAATAGAATTAAAGATAGACATTCACACAAGTGCTCCCTTCAAAAACTTGACCATGTTCGAGAGATGTTAGATGATATTCACCAAGAAATGCTCATGGAGTCTTGTTTTGGACAAATATATCAAATGAAGCGTATACATTTTTTAGCCCAACTAGTTCACCAACTTGTAATGGGGATGATTATAACAAAAAACAAAATGAGATTTGGTTTTCAATTGGTGGTAAGCCAACAAGATTTTCATTATACGAGTTCACATTGACAATGTGGTTGAGAGCTAGTGAGGAGCCTTCATTGGAGCCCCATATTGAAACTTATATCTGATGACATAATTGAATGTTGAAAAGAAGAAACTAGCTGTTGAAGTTTTTGCTATGCATTTCGATCCATAATTGTTTTCTTTGTATTTTTTCAACTTTATTTGTTCGGATGACATATGACTTAGATGCTAATTTTGTTTAGATGGTAGTGTTTTGTATGATTTAGTTGGAAAACAAGTGCATGAATGTTGATTTTGTCTAGTTAGTGTTGGTTTTTATGATTGATTGATATGTTTTGTATGAATATTTTATTCAAACATTGAAGCAGTCAGGGTTGAAACGAAGTTGTAGTTTTTATGACGATGTGTATATTTTATGCGTAGAAAAGATAGATTGTATTATTAACTATGTAAATTCACCCGATCTAAAATACAGTAGTTATACGTTTAAAACGACAACATGCCATTTTGGGTTACGAGGTCTCGATTTCACTACGAAACAAGTATTGGAATATCATAGATGACTTGTCCAGGTTGAATGAGCAAATATGGTGTGAACTAAACACTGAATTAGAAAAATGGCAATCATATGATTAGACCATTCACGTGCAATTTTATGTGATGGGTTTATTTCAGTGGGAGACGTGCTATGTTTTGTATACCCTAAATGGAAGTCATACTTGGAAAATGATAATATGTCGTTTTGGGTAACAAGGTCTCGATTTCCCTTGAACAATCACACGTTCTATGTTTTTGTATACTTTACCCCTAAATGGCACCCTTACATGTAAAATGACAACATGCGTTTTGGATCAAAGGTATTCAAATTCACTTCAAAATTAGTAAAATAGTGTTTCGAACATCATATAAGAATTGTACAAGATGAAATGGGTGACGTGAACATTGGTGACTTTGTGTCGGAAAATGTAAAGGAGGTGTGGTTGCAATTTGACGAAACACTCACGTACGAAGTTGGAGTTGGTACTTCTTAACAAAATCAGCATGAAGTGAACCCGGAGATAGTTGAAAACGTCCCAGACAATACAATGGGAAATGACATTGAAGGCTTTCTGGAAAGTGATTAGGAGGTTGATGATGAACCTGAGGCGGTGACGAGGTTGATGAACAAGTTAATTTTGGTTCTGATTTTGATTTTGGAATGTACGATGGGCAAGAAGTTGGAGACTCAGACACTGATTACGGGAAATCGATGAGTTGCTTAGTTTGGATAGCGAAGAAGATGAAGAAAAAACATCCAGATAGAGAGGATGAACGGATGAACTCAATCCATCAACTGACATAGAGCAACCAAATTTCCAAAAAGGTTTTCAAAAGCCCTTTTATAATTTAATACGTTGTCTATAATACCTCTTATTTATTCAATACTATTTGATATACACACCCACATAAAAATATTATGTAGAGGTGGCAATTGAGCCGAGCGGCTCGTTGGTTCGCCCTCTCAGCTCGTACTGTTCATGCCCACGAGCCGCTCGGGCGTGTAAAAAAACGAGCCCGAACCGAGCGGGGTGGCTCGTTTGACGAGCCGAGCAGGCTGGCTCGTCACTGTAGACGAGCCAGCTCGTGGGGGTAAACGAGCCACGAG
>CAIGRF010241911.1:41358-55128 GCA_903798235.1 Fraxinus ornus
TATATACAATTAAATTAGTGTGTAGTCTAGTAATGTGTTAAAAAATAAAAATAAATAAATAAAAAAACGAGCCACGAGCCGAGCGCTCGGCTCGGCTCGTTTTTGGGCGAGCTCGAGCACGAGCCAAGCCGAAGCTCGGCTCGTGGGCAACTAGCCACGAGCTCGGCTCGTGTTGGCATGCCGGCTCGGCCCATTGCCACCTCTAAGATTATGTTGTAAAACGCCCTTTCAAGAAACATTTCTTGTATTTTATGAACCTCACTATTTTATTTTGTGCGCTACAGGTATGGTGTTCAAGACGAAAGCAGTTTTGAAACGGGGATTTACTTAGCATTTCGTAACATTAAATCGGGAGATAAAGTACGTCAAGGACGAAGGGTATACATTGCAAGCAGTATATAAGGAGAAGTCATGTGGATGGCTGTTGTACACAAGCAAGGTGAAAGATTCAAAACAGTTTTGTGGTGAAGATTTAAAATGATGATCACAGTTGTGCACTGGTACACCGGAATAAGCGTCTAACTCCGAAGTACTTAGCCCATAGGTACTTATCTTCATGGAAGGCTGATCCTTATATCTGTGCGCACTTTTTTTGATAAAGTTAAAAGGGACAATTTGGGAGATGTGACTAGGTGGCAGTATTATCGAACCAAAGAGTTGGCAATGAAGACATTACGGGCGTCGTGATTGACCACTACAAAATTTTGTAGGATTATTGCGAGTATCTGAAAAATACAAATGTTGGTACAACTATACAGTTTGAGGGTCGTGGTGGGGAGTTTAAAAGATTGTACATATGTCTAGGAGCACTGAAGGTGGGATTTATAAGTAGATGTAGGAAGGTGATAGGGTTGGATGACTATTCTTAAAACTGATATGAGGGGCTAGTTATTGACAGCAATAGGTGTGGATGGTAATAATGGGATTTATTCTATAGCGTATGCCGTAGTGGAGGTTGAGAACGGTGAAATTGGAAGTGGTTTTTGGAGTTGTTGACAGATGATTTGGGATAGTGAACAATCACAACTGATTTTTATGTCTAATAAGCAGAAGGGGTTTGCACAAGCTCTTGAACAAATATTTGAACATGCCGAACAATGTACCTGTGTGCGACATCTTTACAACAACTTTAGTGCAACATAGAAGGGTCTCGCAATGAAGAATTTACTTTAGGCAGCAACAAGAGCTACAACTGAATCTATGATAAGTGCATTTTTGTGCACTTATTCGGGGCCATTTTACTAAACTTTTGTATCATTTTATTATTGGATTGTACTTAACTTAGGCTATTTGTTATCCAATTTTAGTTTTGGACCTGAGTCTAAGCAATTAGGAAAGAAAGAAGGATAAATCGGCAAATTGATGAAAGTTTGGGGACTAACAAGCATTTGGGTAAGAGTTGAAATACTAAAATTGAAGTAATTTGATGAGTAGGACCAAGATAGAAGAAAAAATGAAGAAAATGGCGAAAAAAGAAAAGTTTCGAAAATTTAGCCTGGACAACCTTGGGAGGTCGCCTAGGTATAATTGATGGAAGGTTGCCATTAAAATCTTTAACAGAAGCCAAAACATTGGCCTGGACGAGCGCCCCAATTTGTACTGGGCGGGTACCCAGGCAAATTCGTCAAAAAAACTCTGGTTTCCTAATTTGACTCAAACTCCTATGGAAACAAATTTTAGGGGTATTTTAAAACCCTAGGCCTTCAAAAAAGAAGGGGGGAGACATTACAACACAAAAAGAACCGGAAAATACATCAAGAAGGAGGATTTGGGGGCAAGGATCTCAAGAAGAACTAGAAATATTCTCAAATTTTTCAAGAAAAGTGTGATTTTGGTGATGTCTTCTTTCACTTTAATTTTGTGCTTTCTTATTTTCTCCATTCTAGGATAGATTTATTTGTGTTAGGAGATCGATGAACCTTGCTATATAACCTTGGATTCTAGTTTTACAATTATTGACAATTAAAACATGTTTTGAGATTTGAATGACTTTTATTCACTTATTTTATTTCCACAATTATTATGCATGTGATTGCGTGAGTGTGGTAGTCTATTTCATGAATTCGAAAGAAGGTGAATAAACTTGACGAGGTATTAGTCATCGTAAGGTTCGATAGGGGATAGAGATATATCTCTATGCCTTGCGTAAATCTTTAAGTGATCATAAAATTACATGCATTCTTGTGAATTTACATTCGTCATAGATATATAGTCAGGTGGTTTACATGAATAGGTCCAACAATTCTCGAAAGAGATTGTCGGATATGTTAGGATCATTGATTTTTCAAACTATCAAGAATGTTGTCGATATTGTAGAACTAGATTTCAAGGTGAACATTGCATGGGGATTCGTGATCCTAGTACTCGTTTGTTATTCTTAAGAAAAATTCAAATTGCATTCAAACATTCATTTTACATTTGAACTTTTAATTGCATTTAATTAGTTGGTAAAATTTAGTTAAGTTGCATACATAGTTTACTTTAGTTATAAATCCTCACAATCATTTTAAATTCTATAGATTTGGTTAAGGTTTCGGTAATTAGAATCAAATTAATTCAATCTCTGTGAGAACGATATCCGGAATTCTCAATTTCACTTTATTACTTGTGACGAACCGTACACTTGCGGTTGTTTTAAAACGAACGAATATTTTCGTGAACAAGTTGTTGACATATGATTTAGGATAGTGAACAATCACAACTGGGTTTTCATGTATGATAAGCAGAAGGGGTTTGTACAAGCTCTTGAACAAATATTTGAACATGCCGAACATCGTACCTGTGTGCAACATCTTTTCAACAACTTTAGTGCAACATACAAGGGTCTCGCAATGAAGAATTTACTTTAGGCAGCAATAAGAGCTCCAACTGAAGCTGCATGGGTGAGACGGATGAATATGATGTGGGATCTGGACCCTACTACATACGATTGGTTGTAGTTGAAGCCGGCAGCTCATTGGAGTAAATTGCATTTCAAAGTGGAGAATAATTGTGATATGCTACTGAAAATTTATCGGAGTCTTTCAAAGCGACCATCTTGAGTGCACGGGAGAAGCCTATCTTGTCAATGTTAGAGGAGATTGGAATGTACTTGATGCAACCAATTGTGGCTAGGATGGAGGCATGCAACAAGTGGAGAGGAACCAAGAATAAAGAAAGTCATTCAGAAAAATATGACTCTATCGTGGTCTGAATAAGCTGACTATTAGGGGAACCGAAAATTCCAATTACAACACCATGAAACTCAAACTCTGTGTGCAGTTGACCTGATTATTAGAACTTGTTCATGTCAACTATGGCAGTTAATAGGTATATCATGTAGCTATGTCATTGCGACACTATTATTATGAGGCATGCAGAATGTCACAGATTACGTGGATGATGTATATACGAAAAAGCGTACATTCGGACGTATACACCGACAATATCCCCAGTGATAAGCTAAGATATATGGCCGAACGTCGGGCTCAATCCCTTGACACCACCTGTAAACACTAAGAAGGTTGGGAGACAAAAAAGAAGCGTTGAAATGAGGCAATTGAAGCGTTCATAGCATCCAACACAACTGCATCCATTGATGGACCTCCATCTAGGGAAGTATGGTGATGCGTATTTCTTTGTGTGGTGCTTCTGGGCACAACATAAAAAAGTGCAAATGAAGGAAACCACCAGTTGCAAACTGAGATGCCTCTTTTTTTGGTTTCGATCCTGATTTTTGGTTTTTGGTTGTAATTTTTTTGTTCGTATTCCATATTAGTGTGAACATTTCTTATTATTAACTAGTAATATTTGGGGTGTTGATGTACAACTTTTGGTATGGATGTTCTACTTTTGGTGTGCGTAATATTGAATTGGGATTGTCGATTATGGGGTTATGCTTCGCAACCTTTATCAATTTATGGTTGATTTCTTACAAAAGACATAGAAAACAAGGTTTAGATGTCCTATGTTTAGAATACTATAGGGCTGTATAGCACATTGTTATACGATTCCAGGATTGTATTATAAAACCTATTCAATATATAAGGGGTTTTGCAACCAATTCAAATAACGAGACTTGTTGCACAGTCATTACCAATGGACAACCAAACAATAAGAGATGAAATAGAAAATGAATTTGGAACATCACATTGAACGTATAACTTACAAAACTTGAACACGAAAGCACAACATTCACTAACATCCGTTTAGTACACACATCTACAAGGCGATCGAAACTTTATTTTCCGCCAAAAACCCGCATCACCACACACCCACACAAAAACCCAAAACCTAAATCTAAAATCAATGCTCTGCCTCTGCAGTTCCAATAGTTGTTGTTCAAGTGCATTCTTGGATCTCAATATCCCAGGTATGATCTCCATAAATCTACTATACATGGGTAGGTCAAACCACGAGAAGTTCCCATAACCTCAATTTTGCTGTATAAGTTGAAACAATATTAGAGCTTGAGCATACTTAGTAAAAAATCAGTTCAAAAATTGTGTTCGAGTTTCCATTACCAATCGTCGTGTGCATGTGAAGAATCTTCTTCCCGAGTTCGCTGCCGTCTACAAAGTCTTTAGCTCAATCTCCATTCCGCTAATGCACAGTCGGGATTCCATCGAAGCTAAGTGTCTAGTGTTGCAGCTACGTACGTAAGAAACGAAGTGGTGTTAGATAATGAAATAATGGACAAAAAAACCCCCTCTTCATGTTGGGAGGGTGTTATTAAAGATGAAAACATAAATTGATGCATTTGCCCTTTATTATTTTTCGGGCTATAAAATTGGTGGTGGATCAACCTTGAATTCATCATTATCAGGCTATAAAATCCGTCAATGGAAAGGATAAGGGAAGGGCGCCAGAGAGGAAATGATGGCTATTGTAGCTAGTGGTAGAGATGGCGCTATAATGGCTCTGCAGAGATGGTGTAAAGATATGCATGGGTGGTGGACGTCGTTGGGGGTGTTGGTGCGGTGCAAGTGGTGTGGTAAATGTGTGGTGCTCTATTGTTTGTAGTGTTGTGGGTTGTGGATCTGTGTGGTGGTGGTAGTGTAGTAGATGTGGTGGTTGTGTCTTGTAGGTGGTCCAGGTGTGGTTGGTTAGAGGTGGAGTTGGAGTTGGAGTTGGAATTGGAGGTGGAGGTGGTGGTTGTTGGTACAACAATGGTGGGGTGGCGGCAAAGGTGGTGGCGGTGATAGTAAAGTTCTAGTGACGTTTGGGTGGTGCTGATGACGGTGATGGTGGAATGGAGTGGTGTGAAATAAAGAGCATTTATGACCAATCATTTGGGTAATCGTGATTAGTAAAATGGGTAATCTATGACCAATAAATAAATTGTGGCATATAAAAATTGTGTGATTTTTGTGTCTTTGTGACTAAGACGTTGTGTGATTTGTAACTAGTACGTAATTATGACCATAAATGGGTAATTTGTGATCTATAAATAAATTGTAATCTATAAAAATTTGTGATTTGTACAAAATTTGTAATTGCGACCCAAGTTTTGTTTCTTTGTGATTGTAACGTTGTTTGGTTTGTGATTAGTACGTTATTGTGACCATAATTGTATATTTTAACATTAACATATTTAATTAATAAACGGTCATAAAAAATTTATCATTTGTGACCATTTGATTTTTGAATGATTTTCACAAGTTTTTAAAAATTATAGTGTATCGTGAAACTATAGAAATCATGTATTTTTCCTCTATATTTTTACCGGTAAAATTGAGTACAAAATTTTGCCGAACTAGTTTTACCATTATTTTCAAAGTTGACTCGACTTGGCTATCAATCCGAAAAAGATAAAAGGTTCACGAATCAGACCGGTGGTAAAGAAATATGAAAAAACACACATTTTTTAATGAAGCAACTAGTTCTTGACTTCTTTTAAAAGGTTTCACACCTTATCAATTAAATAGAAATCAATTAATTGTCGTGAGTTGTATAATTCGTAGTCTGGAAATTAACATACCTCTTGCTTCTCAAGATTTCCTAAATATATAGGGAAAATATCAAACGCGATCTCTATTCTCTAACATTTGAAGTTTATCACAAATCCGTACTATTTTTTTTTTTAAGCATTTAACTTCTCAACAAGGGCGGATCCAGCACCCGACGAGCCGGGGCAGCCGCTGGTGCTGGATCCGTCGAGAAAAATGATTAAATGAAGATTTTATATCAAATATATATAAATATTAGTGCATAATTATTATGAGATAAGCAATGTAGCTCAAATGGTTGGATGCTTAGCTTTCAAGTCAGAGGATTGGGGTTCGAGATCTTTCACTGTCATTTTTTTTTTTTTTTTTTTTTTTNCAAATAATAAATAAATAAAAACTATATCAGTTTTTAATCAATAAATGGTGTTTCTCGTATTGTGAAATGCTTGTTTTGGATTCAAAAGACTGTGGTTCGATTACAATCATCTCCTCTCCTTCTTTGATTTTTTTTAACAAATTAAATTGAAAACCTAAAGAATTATATATTATTAGTTTTCATTTCCGAAATATCCTTTTTAAAAAATTTATCGATTCAAATTATTATTTCATAAAATATACTTTTAGTATTAGATTTTATCAATTTATTTTGTAAAATTAAATTTGAACAATTTAAGTGCATTTTTTTTTTTTTTTGCTTTTAAAAGTTCGAAAAACATTAAGTATCAAAAGTAGTTCTAGTTCTAAAAATTATTGTTTTAAAATTTTTGCATAAACTTCGCCTAAACTCGAGTTTGTCTTTTTCGTTTAATCATGTTTTTAAGTATAAACTTCGTTTTGTCTCATTTAAATTCATAAAAACTTGAAACTTGATCATTCGTATATGATTGACAAATGTATTTTTTTTTTAATTATTTTGGATTGTATTGAATTATATTTTCATATGTATATGACTTTTACGTTTTAGTGAATTTATATATTGATCGAATTTTTTTTAATATTATTTAATTAAATATTGATAAACAATCTCGCTATTACGATGGTCAATTGATCGCCCTAACTGGCTCAATATCCTGGATCTGTCACTGCTTCTCAACCTTTCATTTTTAGTGCATGTCGTCCTTATTTGTGGTTCCCGTTCATCAACAGTTAAACTTGATCAAAAGACATTTTTACCCTCAATTCCAGAAAGTAAAAAGTTTGAAGTTTCAAGATATTTAAATCTCAACCTTCAATTTTCCGTACACTTTGGTCATTTCCTGGTTCTCATCCAAATCTACCATGAAATTTGATGAAAAAGACATTTTTACCCTCAATTCAAGTGAAAAAATTGAAGCCTCAAGATAATTTAACTTCTCAACTTCAATTCTCGGCACGTTTGGTCATTTCCAAGGTTTGTAACTATATTCACACCATAACTATAGTAATTAATTGTATCATATTTTAATTGCAATGAACTTCTTCAATCTATTAATTTGTATATCTTGTCTCTAATATTAATTTACATCTAAAAAATCGTTAGAAAAGAGTAAAAAAACTTATATATTTCTCATATTTTTTAATAAGCAAAATATAAACAATGCAAGATTTTGACAAATTTCTTGTCCAATATTTTAACGCACATTAGTATAATATTCAAATAAAAATCATCATCACAAATAAGACGTACTAATTTAATTGAAGGTTAAGAATAACATTGCGACGAAATAGGATACAATTGTAATAGTGATCAAATATTAAGGATCTTCATTGTAATTATAATGTGGTGTAGATAATAAAATGTGTTGTTTGATATAATTATCCTTCACCATTTTGCTGAAATTTGTAAAATGACAGTTTAACCCTCAATGAAGTAAACACGAAATTTGAAGCTTTAAAGATTTGTCTGTTTCCTGAACCATAAGACAAGCCCCCTCAATCTTCTCATGGTAGTTGGCTCTCGGTCTATAAGTCAGCAAAGACAGCATCAACTTGCAATTATTTTCAAACTGGGCCAAACAAACAAAACAAACAATAAACCAACAATTATTGAAATGGGAACATATATATGGCTAAATTTAACCTAAGGTCATTAAACTTTCAACAAAATCTCAATCAAGTCACTAAATTTTAATTATTTACAATTATGTCACTTGAACTTCGATTTAAATTGGATCGCTAATTTCAAATTTTATCACGTCCCTCTCCTTAATTAATGAAAATTTCTTAATTAACAATTATACAACAATGAATCTTCCACATAATCTAAAAGGATTGTCATAACCTCATTTTACTATTTTATTTTTAAGGTGTCACGTAATGATTACGTGGAAGATTAGTAATGTTATGACAACCAATTTCGAGTACTATAGATGATGGAATATGAAAGAACATTAAAATTTGAAACTAAATTGAAGTTTGGACACCCAACTGAAATTCCGTCTAAAGTTAAGCGACTGCGAATAAAATTTGTCCTTGTACATGTTTATTAACAAGAAACTCTTTATCATCTTCACCAACCCTTCTTTCAACAGATAATTAGTTCTTTGTGAAGAATGTTTAGAGCTTTGAGTACAAGGAGAAGAAGCCATAAGGGTTATGATCAGTTAACTGCTGCAGATGAACACTCTAATGCTTCTTTGCTACCTAAGTTGAGTAGAGCCAAAAGCTTGCCTGCTAAAATCCTCAGTTCATCCAAGGATCTAAATCTTGTTCCCAGTCGAGCCAGGCCGAGTACGAATCCGACTGAGCAGGTTAAGAGGGCCAGTAAGGTTCACCCCTTTTTCAGTCTTTTTGAAAGTAGGAAAAGGAAGAAGGCAACAGCAAAACCGGAATTCTCAAGGTATATGGAGTATGTCAAGGAGGGGGGTATGTGGGATGTCAAAGCAAATATGCCTGTTATACACTATAAATGAAGATGCTTAACTTTTTATATATAATATAATGCATTTATATGAGTTTAATTCTGCAGAAATGTGTTGATGGGCTGAGATTTTGGTGTAATTGGAATCAAATTATTCACGTGGCCTAGAAATTGTACTTGTGTGTTTTACTCTGTAATCTTAAATTTTGGATGAAACGATTATAAAAGTAAATTTATATCGTAGTTCAAGTCTAATTATTATTCATATTAATTTCTTTTGTAATTTTTTAGGTAAGGTACAGTTCTCCTCCTCTCGTGTAATCTCGTTTCATTTATAACAAGGGTAGGAAAAACCAATTCCTTCATCAAAGTTTGTAAAAAAAAAAGAATGTTATTTCATTTTTACATCATAGCCGTGCGGAAAATAAATAAATTTATTCCCCTATCTAGCAGATTATTTAAATATAGCATATTGATAATTTTAATTTGGCACAAAATGTATTCATGAGCTGAAGATGTTACAATGTGCAATCGTTGAATATATTGTGCATCCGTTGGCATTATTTCAGTATGTAAAATTATGAAACTATGAACAAACTTACATTTTTTTAAAATTTTATTCACGACAAGTTTGTTGACCTCGTTTTTCGCACCGTTAAGGCAATAAAATTATACTCTTACCTTAATTTTGTAATCTTGGGAATATTATGCACGATTTTAGGGCTAGTATAAATAAGATTTTTCATTTTTCATTTTTCATTCTTCATTAAGAACACAACACATTATTGAGATCTTCATTTCCTTGTTCTTGCGTTCTTTTATTTAAGTCTTTTGATCCGTAATTTTCCGTCAAAAAATTCAAAAGTTGTTTTTATGTTCATTTTGTGTTTAAATCAACTTTCATTTTCATTGCTGGTGTAATAGTTGAATTCCGAGTAAAAAAAAAAAAATTCAAAAATTTAGAAAAGAAAATTGTGTCAAATTACGCTATCTATTGTGTCAAATTCAAAACCATTTTTTTTGAATTCAAATTCCATTTCAATCTTCCAGTTCATTTCTTTTTCTTTCTTGAGTCTTCAAAATTTCAAAAAAAAAAAAAATCTCACTCAAAATCCCGATTTGAATTCTACGAGGATAATTCATGGTTGAATTCGAACTTGTCCTTTGAATCACTTGGGCGAAAGCATTGAGTGGAAAAAGTAGAGTGGTGAGATCAATAGNCAAAAATGGTGAGACTAATAGAGGGAAAAGCCAATTTGAATATTACACGAGCGCATACACGTGAGGCAAATTAGAATTAGGATGTCGGATAGAGACAACTCTACTTCAAGCAGGAATAATAGTCAAGCCAACATGTCGGATAAAGTGATACGACAGTTCGAAAGGTTGTTTGAGGATGTGAGAGACAGATTGGATCGGCCAGAAACGTTGTTCGCTAACTTATGTGGGGAACATCCTAGAGATATTCTTAATGCAAGGAGGCAAGTAAGACGGGATCATTGAGCTGATTTTGCTGGTGAAGAGGCATTAATGAGGATGTATTGATGGATGTCGAATTAGGAAGAATAAGAGATAAAGGAGTTAGGCATGAAAGGAGTGGTAGAGATCTTGTTGTAGATGGTGTTGATAGAAGTATGGGCAATATCAAAATGACAATTCCTTCATTCAAAGGAATGAGTGATCCGGAGACTTGGAGTAGGAGAAAAATGTTGAATTAATCTTTTACTGCCAAACCTATTCGGAGGAGAAGAAGGTGAAGATAGCAGTCCTTGATTCACCAACTATGCAACCATTTGGTGAGATCAAGTGGTGACAATGAGGAGGAGAAATAGGGAATGATCGAGTACCTAGTCACTACTACCAAAAGATTCATCAAAAATTACAAAGCCTCTACTAAGGATCGAAGATTGGATGACGCTATGAGTCAATTGAATGCAAATAGAAGGCTAAAGACTGAAAAGGAACAAAAAAGGACCAAAATGCATAGTCGAGGAAGTTCAGGGACCAAATTGCTAGACGCAGCACCGTGCGCACGCATTTGCATCCACACCATCCATGTGCAAGACCCCTCCCCAAAATGAAACCCAAGGCTAAAAAGCCTTTACCATGCGTGGGCATGGCAGATAGCCATGCGCACACATGGCTTTCATCTAGGCAAACGGGCCAATTTATTTATTTTGGTCCAACTCTTTATGGTACGGATTGCTAACCTCTTTTTAACCTATTGAACGACGTCAAGAACATATCTTGCAACCATATAATGTAGAGAAGATGTCTAGCAAGAATTAGAAAGGCAATTAATACAAGATAATGAAAATTCAAAGCTTGGATTCAAGATACAAGACCAAAAAACTGAGTTTTAAACTTCTTCATTTGTTCTTTAATTCGGGTGATATATTTTCATAATTTATTGTGTAATTTATAGAGAAACATGCTGGGCTAAACTCTATATTGTATTGGATAATGATGAGACCATTAGTCATTTATTTCTAATTTATAAACAAGTAGTTTAGTAAATTCGCATGTTCTTGATTGATTATGCATGCTTATATTATTGTTATTTGATCACTTGATCACCAATTAGATAACTTTTTACTTGTTGTAGTGTTGGGAAGCTCACAACAGGTAGAACATTTCATAATTAACACATACAAAATAGATGTTAGGAATGGCATTTGTGGCATGTGCAATCTCATTTGATTGTTGTGTGTCATATGGAATTTAAACTATGAATAAGATTGGACCGTACTTAGAATAAGTTTGATTTATCTTGAAAAAGAAATTTAAACAATATAGAATATCAATTGCCACGAGCACTTGAATAATACTAAACTACGTAAGTCAAAAATTGGAAATAAATGCCAATAGATAGGTTCTAAATCCAATACAATCATTTCATAACTTGAAAAAACCCAATGTATTTAGATAATTGATAGTTTAACTTAGGATAATAACAATCACAACAATCTCTTTTGAGTCTTACATCAAATTTTATACAAAACTAGAACACTATATTTAAAATTTATTTCTTGTGGAACTGTAAATGTTACTCATCACCTATTACTTGTTAACGAACTTGTAAGCTCGCTAGATTTATTCGAACAAGTTTTTGGCACCTTTCTCAAAGGATAATCTGTTTAATTCTAGTTGTTCCTTTCAGGCAGTTAACATTTTATACAAGACTTTGATGAGATCAATTTGCTTTTGATAGATCCGAGAGAAAAAAAAAACCTTTAGACAACGCAGAAGAGAATAGAGAGAAGCAACGGATATGACTGAAAACTAAAATCATAATCGGGTTTAGAATCCACTACCATTACCTCAACCAGTTTAGCAAACGGCAATCACCAACGAGGGCGACGTACTAGTTGGAGTTGCAAGATATTGATAGCATAAAAATTACTTTTTTATAATGATAAATAATCTATTTAAGATTTCTAACTACATATTGTGTACAACTAAGAATTAAATTACATTTCATAAACTAAACACACTGGTGTTCAAGAGATTGCCTTCTTAGCATGCTTTTCGGAATAATCTCGTGCATCATGCTTTGATCCACTTCAAACCCCCAAGCCTTCTCTGGTGTTCTTCAAGAACTAAAAAAAGTAGTGTATTACATGTGTGTACACAAAACCGCACTAATCAATTCAACTTAAATTTGGGTAAAATAACTTTTTTGTAATCATATGAAATATAATGTGATATGAAAGAATTCCATAATTAGAAAATAAATATTTCATTTTCTTTTCCCTCTTTCATAATCAGAAAATGAATATTTTCTTTTCTATTCCAATCAATATTATTCCGTTTCATATCACATGAAAGACGCATCTCCCTTGCACATGATGCACGCCTACCTAATACATGTCACGCATATGGCACATGCCTATGCTATGTATCTTCTATACTTGGTTGCTTAGTTGGCATGTCATTGTCCAAAATGTAATTTATATATTTCAGAGCAATCCTTGATAAATCACTACTTTTATAATTTATCCAAGTTCACATTTTGAAGCCACCAAAGGAACCTGATCAGACTTAATGAAGCTAGGCTCCAACAAATTAATTTTGACCTCATCAACTCTTGACTAGTCAGAAATAATTTATTAATTTTATTTAGAGATGTCAATGGGCCGAGCTGAGGCTGCTCGGCCCTATTGCCCAAGAGTCGATCTCGTGGTTCATTTTGTGTCTTGGGCCGAGTCAAGCTTGGCCCACGAACCATCGATTTTTTTAAGAATAAAATCCTCCTCATTTATTCAGACATGGGATCAACTACTTAAATTTCTATTAGGAAGAGTTAAAAATTGTACACGAACTTGTTACATGTACAATTTAAAAAAAAAAAAATTAAAATAGTATTATAAAATAACAAATTTTACTAATATTATTAAATTAAATCACTTACATGGCAACATGCAATTTCGGCATACTTATCTTATAGTCGAAAATGAGCTTCTTGTCAATCTTTCACGTACATTAATGCTTCCAAAATATCTTCTTTCGGTTAGCTCTTAACCTCAGATAAAGTGCAAACTCCGAAGCTACAGTGCTAACCGAGGTGTTATTAGGTCTTTTTGCAACTACCACTAGCCATCGTCGTTCGTACTTTCGTTTTTCTAAACTTTTTTCTAATTGCTGCATTACTTGGCATATGATGATTAAAGTAATCAAATAATTCAGTAAGCAATGGATTTGGATTTACATCTGATGTGTGATTACATGCGGTAGGCATATTGGAATAACCTACTTTGTCACATCTACAAGTGTTAATGCCTTCAAATAAATTTAGTATTTCAACATTTTCTTCAAGATTAGTGGGAGGAGTAGGTGCACAGGGTGCCGACTAATATTTCCACCAATTCATTGTATATATAATTCATACATTTCATATAAAGTTTGTTCTAAATTTCTATAATTGATATGTTTGTCAAAAGGTAAAGCTTTTGATATTTGATCAATCACATTGTTAGTACATGATAAATTGAATCGAGGGTCACT
>CAIGRF010241954.1:1204-16369 GCA_903798235.1 Fraxinus ornus
TTTGTCCTCTGAAAAGTAATCTCTTGGTATTTTTCAAATAATGTCTTTGATTAATTAGTATTATCTAGTCTAGTGTATATAGAAGGTAAGGCAATTACAATTGTAAAACCAAATGAAAGAAATACGTTAGATTTCAACGCGTGCCTATGTGTGTCGCTGGCGCTTGAGAACCATCAAGCAATTGAAATGACCCTCTTGTATGAACGGTGGAATATGAAGAAAAAAATGAATGAGATGTACATATATGATTAGAAGCACCTAAATCAATAATTTATCTAAAGGATAGACAACTAAGACAAGTAAGAACGGTACCTGCCAAATGGACTGATGGTCCACTAGATTCCTCTTTAACTAGAAGTGCAAGAAACTTGTTCTATTGTTCAGGTATCAACCGACTAGCAAAAATAACGGAATCAGATCACGACGTGACTAATTTTTTTATTTGCTTATTTGGGAAGCCATGGATCTGGTAGCGTGTACCAAGATTATGACCATGCTTGTTATAATGTTCACAAAAAAGACGTTGACGCTTTCTAGAAGACCGAACTAGTGGTTTAGATGTCTAAAACATTGTCGAAATAACGGTAGGAACTGTTCAAATGTTAATCTCTAGTTGTTTTTCTTCTTGAAGTGCCAAATTGTAATAATCATGGAGTCCATGAAGAAACTCCATGGCACAATCTTGATGTTCAATATGATGTAAATATTCTCAATCAATTCATTCAATCTTCATATTCCTCCCATCTTGATACTGTCAATCGGGCTCTTCTTTATTTTAAAGGTGGCATTGGTAAATGTTTATTAATTTTTTAATCTAGTTCTCTTACTTTAGTTAGATATGCTGACTCTTATTGAGCTGGCTATCCTACAACTCGTCGCTCCACCACCGGTTATTTTACCATGTTAGATTCAAGTCCTATTTCTTGAAAAATCAAGAAACGACTAACAGTTTCTTGTTCTTCTGTAGAAGCCGAATATCGTTCCCTTGCAGTACTTACTTTTGAATTGCAATGCTTAAAACGTCTTCTCTCGGATCTTGGTACTAATCATCCAATTCAATGTGATAACCAAGCTCCTATTCATATTGTCGAAAATCCTGCATTCCACAAACATACCAAAACATATTGAAATTGATTATCATTTTGTTCAAGAAAATATTCAAACAAGTCTTCTTACTCCTTCCTACTTACAATCTAGCGACCAATTGACAGACCATTTTACCAACACCACTTGGAGGTGATGCTTATCGTTGACTACTTTGGAAGTTAAGTAATTCTTGACTTTTCCATCCCATCTCCAACTTTGGTTGGGGGAGGGGGGATATTGGATGAAGATAAAATCAGGGAATATAGATCAATCCAATCTTTTGGCTTTAAGAGTTATCAATTTTATATCTTCGTGTTTATTTTGTAAATCTCAATATTTTAGATTTTAGATTTATCGAATTTCCATCTTTAAGTATATCTAAATCTTGTAATTTGCTTATAATGAAAGGCAATTGAATGAAATATACATTAGTTCACAAAACATTTTCTCACGATCTTCAGGCTTAATGCAACGGGGAGACAAGCTTGAAAGCCACACTTGCTTCTTTCTTTTCGACTTGGTGCTTTTAATCCTTGTCGAAATGCATTTTTTCGTTGATTTGATCGGTGGATTGTTCTACTTTTCAGAATTTTAGTAGACTTTTAAAAACATTGATGAAATGTGTTATTTAAAAAAATTTCGAATCCCATATAGTGTGGTTAATATTAATTATTGACTCTGACTTAAATTTTTATCAACTTATTTAACTTAATCAAAGAAAGGCTAAATAGAGTTAATTGAAATTCTTTTGCAAGCAACAAAATGTGGATTTACAAAATTTCCAGACCAAAGAAAGCTAGTAAACCAAACAAATGTCGGTATTTTGTTCACAGGGATATTAATATTATAATTATTTAAAATTAAAATTCCCAATAATATTTGACCTTTTTATTATTATAACTGGACAGCTGTAAGGGAAAGACAAAATAAAATCCCTTTCATGCGTTCTTTCAGTACTTATCAATTATCATCACGTGAAGGGAATAATATGAATATTAGTTCACAAACTCACAATCCTATGTTACTAGGTATCCTAATCCTATTATTAATATTATTCTTAAAATATAAAATTCAAATTCCAGTAAAACTTGATTTAGCTTACAGATCACCCAATTAAAAAATTTTACGTATGCAAAAGCGGACAAGAAGTTAGACGAAGAATGATGGTAAGAGGGAAGAATGGTAGTAGTGGGAAAGGACATGGAAAATGGTTTACGAGGGCTGTGTTCACACAG
Source organism: Fraxinus ornus (assembly GCA_903798235.1). Lineage (NCBI taxonomy): Eukaryota > Viridiplantae > Streptophyta > Magnoliopsida > Lamiales > Oleaceae > Fraxinus > Fraxinus ornus. The sequence goes on from CAIGRF010241954.1 coordinate 3,526, forward strand.
CACATGGAGTCATGGGCATTCCGGGGTGCTGTAAAGACATTCAAGTACATTTTATAAACTTGGAAAAAATTGCACTATTAGTCGTCAACCTATTATATTGACCTTCTAAAGAAGCAAATCAATATTTTCCATGGAAAATGGAAAACAAATTCCATCTTCCACAAATACCTTGTTTGAAGCACAATATTTTCTTGGCTTTTGATTTTCTTGCTTGGTGCTCACAGCCTCACACGGTGAGTTTTCTTGGCGATTAAGGAAATTCGGTGGGAAATGACTTTCCAGGATTTTTTTTTTAAAAAAAAAAAAAATTGGCAATGGAAACAAATTCCACGAACAATTGTGAAATTTTTTTCTCTTTAATGGACAATTTTCATGAAAAATAAAGTCAAACGAACACCAAAAGATCCCAAATTTTAACATTTTTCAGGTGAAAAATTAACCAATCAAACACAATTAATTGACAATTTTTAGGAAAAGAATTCTAGACAATTCAATTCCTTGAAATTCATTTTTTTTCCACCAAGATTTTACTCTTGCAATCAAACGGACCATTATAATTGCACAATTCATCTTTCATGTTGAATTCTCTTTAATCTTTATTAAAAATCAAATGACCCTTATGTCTAAATTTATAAAACTAGAAGTTTCTTAACTTGAGTCGAACCAGTGCCTCGGATTTTGAACAAAAAGTTTGTGTGGCCTTTCTACGTGGCTATTCTATTTAATAGCAATTCGAACACTTTTGATCATTGAAGACTATTCGTGCAAACTAAAATAAAACACGGATAATCAAAGTCCCTATTTTTATAATTTGAGGATCAACTTGATATTCAGGAAATGGTTTAGGAACTAACACAACAATTTTCACAAAACCACCAGCAAAGATGTACCCCACCTCAGTAGGAAACAAACAGAGAGGTATGTGGGGTGGGTGGTGACTACAGGTCGCACCGACACTCCCATCGACCGAATTTAATTTTCCCTCGGATTTCTCCTTCGGCCTTTGTTTGACAACCTTTAAAGCAATTTTTTTTTCTTTTTCTTTTTCTTTTTCTCAAACTCATTTTTATAATAAAATATTATCCACGTTAATTCAAGATTTTTAATTTCAAATTATTATTTCAAAACTCATTTTTCCCAAAAAAAAAAAAAAAANAAAATCAAGAAACGACTAACAGTTTCTTGTTCTTCTGTAGAAGCCGAATATCGTTCCCTTGCAGTACTTACTTTTGAATTGCAATGCTTAAAACGTCTTCTCTCGGATCTTGGTACTAATCATCCAATTCAATGTGATAACCAAGCTGCTATTCATATTGCCGAAAATCCTGCATTCCACAAACATACCAAAACATATTGAAATTAATTATGATTTTGTTCAAGAAAATATTCAAACAAGTCTTCTTACTCCTTCCTACTTACAATCTAACGACCAATTGACAGACCATTTTATCAACACCACTTGGAGGTGATGCTTATCGTTGACTACTTTGGAAGTTAAGTAATTCTTGACTTTTCCATCCCATCTCTAACTTTGGTTGGGGGAGGGGGGATATTGGATGAAAGATAAAATCAGGGAATATAGATCAATCCAATCTTTTGGCTTTAAGAGTTATCAATTTTATATCTTCGTGTTTATTTTGTAAATCTCAATATTTTAGATTTTAGATTTATCGAATTTCCATCTTTAAGTATATCTAAATCTTGTAATTTGCTTATAATGAAAGGCAATTGAATGAAATATACATTAGTTCACAAAACATTTTCTCACGATCTTCAGGCTTAATGCAACGGGGAGACAAGCTTGAAAGCCACACTTGCTTCTTTCTTTTCGACTTGGTGCTTTTAATCCTTGTCGAAATGCATTTTTTCGTTGATTTGATCGGTGGATTGTTCTACTTTTCAGAATTTTAGTAGACTTTTAAAAACATTGATGAAATGTGTTATTTAAAAAAATTTCGAATCCCATATAGTGTGGTTAATATTAATTATTGACTCTGACTTAAATTTTTATCAACTTATTTAACTTAATCAAAGAAAGGCTAAATAGAGTTAATTGAAATTCTTTTGCAAGCAACAAAATGTGGATTTACAAAATTTCCAGACCAAAGAAAGCTAGTAAACCAAACAAATGTCGGTATTTTGTTCACAGGGATATTAATATTATAATTATTTAAAATTAAAATTCCCAATAATATTTGACCTTTTTATTATTATAACTGGACAGCTGTAAGGGAAAGACAAAATAAAATCCCTTTCATGCGTTCTTTCAGTACTTATCAATTATCATCACGTGAAGGGAATAATATGAATATTAGTTCACAAACTCACAATCCTATGTTACTAGGTATCCTAATCCTATTATTAATATTATTCTTAAAATATAAAATTCAAATTCCAGTAAAACTTGATTTAGCTTACAGATCACCCAATTAAAAAATTTTACGTATGCAAAAGCGGACAAGAAGTTAGACGAAGAATGATGGTAAGAGGGAAGAATGGTAGTAGTGGGAAAGGACATGGAAAATGGTTTACGAGGGCTGTGTTCACACAGCACATGGAGTCATGGGCATTCCGGGGTGCTGTAAAGACATTCAAGTACATTTTATAAACTTGGAAAAAATTGCACTATTAGTCGTCAACCTATTATATTGACCTTCTAAAGAAGCAAATCAATATTTTCCATGGAAAATGGAAAACAAATTCCATCTTCCACAAATACCTTGTTTGAAGCACAATATTTTCTTGGCTTTTGATTTTCTTGCTTGGTGCTCACAGCCTCACACGGTGAGTTTTCTTGGCGATTAAGGAAATTCGGTGGGAAATGACTTTCCAGGATTTTTTTTTTAAAAAAAAAAAAAATTGGCAATGGAAACAAATTCCACGAACAATTGTGAAATTTTTTTCTCTTTAATGGACAATTTTCATGAAAAATAAAGTCAAACGAACACCAAAAGATCCCAAATTTTAACATTTTTCAGGTGAAAAATTAACCAATCAAACACAATTAATTGACAATTTTTAGGAAAAGAATTCTAGACAATTCAATTCCTTGAAATTCATTTTTTTTCCACCAAGATTTTACTCTTGCAATCAAACGGACCATTATAATTGCACAATTCATCTTTCATGTTGAATTCTCTTTAATCTTTATTAAAAATCAAATGACCCTTATGTCTAAATTTATAAAACTAGAAGTTTCTTAACTTGAGTCGAACCAGTGCCTCGGATTTTGAACAAAAAGTTTGTGTGGCCTTTCTACGTGGCTATTCTATTTAATAGCAATTCGAACACTTTTGATCATTGAAGACTATTCGTGCAAACTAAAATAAAACACGGATAATCAAAGTCCCTATTTTTATAATTTGAGGATCAACTTGATATTCAGGAAATGGTTTAGGAACTAACACAACAATTTTCACAAAACCACCAGCAAAGATGTACCCCACCTCAGTAGGAAACAAACCGAGAGGCATGTGGGGTGGGTGGTGACTACAGGTCGCACCGACACTCCCATCGACCGAATTTAATTTTCCCTCGGATTTCTCCTTCGGCCTTTGTTTGACAGCCATTAAAGCAATTTTTTTTGTTTCCTGCTTTGTCAAACAATTTTATAATGATTTGCTACATACATCAAATTTAACATTATTATGAGGTGACTGTTTTTTATACATTAATTTTAACAATGCTTTAAACACTTAGAGGGTGTTTGATGTAGATTAAAATCAGATTTTAAGTGGATTGTGATAGAAGTTTTTGAAATGTGTGGTTGAAAAGATGTTGGACCCATGAAAGATGTGATTGATATTGACAGTTTGACTTTGATTTAAATTAAAACAGATTAAAATTTGACCAAAACAGACCCTTAATTATTCAAGTTTTGACACATAACGGAGTGTCAAACTTGTCGCATGCTGTAGCTTAATTTATTCCATAATCTTTTCCCCGTCTTTCCTCTCCTTTACGGCTATTTTGAGTCTCTCTCTGACTTTTTTTGTACACTGGCAAACACTCTGTACCGCACTTATATATGCCATCCACGCCTCATCATTCACTATAGCCTTCAAAATCCTCACAAACCCTTCTTCTTCTTCACACAACCAACCAACCAACCATATGGAGGCTAGTTCTCCAGTGAAAATGGCGCTAAAATTAGCGGTTCTGTTTGTGGTTTTAGCTATTGCTGGAGCTGAAGACCCTTACAGATTCTTTACCTGGAATGTTTCTTATGGTGACATTTATCCTCTTGGAGTTCGCCAGCAGGTTCGTTTGTTTTGAATCCCATGGATGTAGAGTAGAGTAGATATTTCCTAATATTAATGATCTGTTTGTTTGTTTAGGGTATTTTGATCAATGGGCAATTTCCTGGACCTGATATTTACTCTGTTACAAATGATAATCTCATTGTCAATGTGTTCAACAGCTTAGATGAGCCATTTCTCATTTCCTGGTAACTACAATTCTTTTTTCTTTTCTAGATCTCACTATTTAATTTCAATAAATTTTGAAAAATGGACAATGTTGCCCTTGAATGTCCTCATACCGTTGCTAGTTTTTCCATTGTGAGTGTTCGTAATTTTCATAGAGCTTCCCGCTGGGTTAAATCACGCTTAATAAATTCAATTCTTTGGGAAAATGACTTGTTAGCCATCCATATCCTAGTATATTTTAGGCTATTTACTACGTGGCCATGTTTGATTGCCACATTTTTCTTACATTCGAGAGGAAAACGAATTTCACTTTGATCGTTTGATTTCAACGTGGAAATGGAAATCGAATTTCTAAGTGCAACCACTTTAAATTGCATTTTCTTCGTTTTTATGGAAAATAAATTCTTGTTTGGTGAGTTTTTATTTTTCACGGAAATTGAAATTTCTTTCCACTTTCGTTATCAAATGGACCTTTAGAGATATCTAACCAATATAGATATTTGGAGCCTTATCATAGACCTACCTCTCTACTAATTTAAATTAATAAGCCCATGTTTAGTACACATTAAAATTTTCATTTTTATTCTTCTACTCATTTTCAATCACATATTCTTCAAAAAAATAATATTTTCCATCATATCAATAATTTTTCCTTCTTTTTCAATCACACATTCTCCATCAATCTGTTATTTCAGAATACATTCTTCCAAAATAATGTGACTCAAACACACCCTAAATGTAGAATTGTCTGTGTAATTTGGCCTGTTAGATCTATTATTAAATGACAATTTAGTACTTAGTACTGCAATACTTTTAACAGTCTTGTATAAAGTGGTACATTGTAAATACGGATTGTTTGTTAATGGTTCATTAAGCAATCCCTGTGCAGAATAACGAATGCCCATTTTTGGATGAGCGAGCATTAATATTATTGGATGCGATGGTGGTACAGTCACAGAGTCCAAAGATACAATAAATGTGGAGGATATCTGTATGTTTTCACCTACTCCAACGCTGAAAATAGCGACTTTAATCCAAATTTTTGTTGAAGTAAAAGTTAAAAATTAATTTTAATATCATATTTCATGGATCCCACAATTTTTTAATCACATATTTCTTCAATTTTTATCAAAATTTATTAAAAAATTGATTTTAATATTTACCCAAATAGCCATCAGAACAGGACCATAATTAACAAAAATGAATTTTTGAATCAATTGAATTGAAATAATACCGACATTTTATTTTACATTATTTTTGACATTTTATTACATGTCGGCACATGATTGAACCGTTTTTAAAAATAATATACTTCCGCCCAACACTTTTTGGATTTACACACTATGTACAATGCCATACATGCATTTAGCAGAATTCTTATTTTTATACTTGCTGTGTGTTTGAGTCACATTATTTTGGAAGAATGTATTCTAAAATAATAGATTGATGGAGAATGTGTGGTTGAAAAAGAAAAAAAAATCATTGACGTAATTGAAAATATTATTTTATTGAAAAATATATTATTAAAAATAAGTAGAAGAACGAGAATGAAAATTTTAATATATATCAAATATGGGCCTGATATTTTTGAACTTTTTACAAAGTGTAAAGCCAGCCAGCCTGCTAATACCACATGGGTTTGTTACATCAACGGTTGTCAATTAGCACCGCTTTTCTAGATTGTGATCGATTCTCACCTATAATTAATTATATACACATCAATTTCAGTAAATCTTGTCAGCTAATCATCACAACTTTATATCAAATAATATCTAAATCTTTCTCATTAAACAGACTTTCTTTCTTTTTTTTTATTTACTTCAAATTATAATTTTTTTTGATAATATAATTAATTTATTAGCTTTTTTTAATATATATTTCTATTTAACTTGTGTCTTGTTATCAATTAATACGAATTATTTTTATTTAAATTATTATTCAATATATAAGTACATTAGGAAAAATGTAAGTAAAAAATAATTTGCTTAAAAATGAGAGTAAGCTTATCTTTGTGGAAAGAGAGAGTAATTTTAATGATAAGGGATTTTATCAAAATAAATTTAAGGAAGACACGAATTAGCGTCGCGTGCACGTGAGTATGATACAGGTGCTGAATTCAGTGTTTGGGCATCTTCTCCCAGTAACTTTTGGCTGTACGGCGGCATAAAGCTGGCATGCACATCTGGCTTAGCTTAAAATATAGAGGGTGCCCCTTCCTTGCCAGAAAAAGGGCGCCTGGGTAGAAAAAGGGTGTCCGGGTTTAAGATTCGGGCGTCCCTTATTGGCTGGGGCATGATTGACCCGCGCACCCCCTTTCTGGCAAGAGAGATTTATCCAAAATATAGATACTTTATATTTTAGTAAATGTGAAAATAAGTGGTAATGGATTCCTCATTGAATCTCGTTGATTAAACAAAAATATGATAATTCCTAAGGTTTTTTGGATGTGAAAAATGCAGGAATGGAATCCAAAACAGGAGGAATTCATTTGAAGATGGAGTATATGGAACTACATGTCCAATTCCTCCAGGGAAAAATTTCACATATATTCTACAGGTGAAGGATCAAATCGGAAGCTTTTACTACTTCCCATCCCTGGCATTCCACAAGGCCGCTGGTGGTTTTGGAGGCATCAGAATCCTCAGCAGACCCAGAATTCCGGTTCCCTTCTCAGATCCTGCCGGCGATCACACTGTCTTGATCGGAGATTGGTACAAGAAAAATCACACGGTAATAATCTCTTCCCAATTCTTCGCCTCCTGCTTTCTGCCACCCTCTCCCATTGGCCAAAATTTGAATTTATTAAGCATGTTTGGCAAATCTTTAAAAATCCACTTATAAGCTTTTTTTTTTTAGAATCAATAACTAACAATAAAATTATAGAAATAATAAGTAATTGTTTTTAATTATTCAAACACGTTTGAAATAATTTATGAGTACTTTTTTTAGGCATATCATGAAACTGAATTCTTATCTTACAATTTAAAAAATATAAACTTTGATTAATGTGGTGCCAGTAAAGTGGAGGCTGCTGGCAAATTTGGGCCATAGGCTTTAATTTTCAGTGTCGGTAACTTAGACCTTTGACTACTTTTGAAAGTGGGCCATTCACAGCTGGACGCCTTGTGATCCTACTTCTTTAGGGCCCAGAAAGAGTTGGGCTGTGTGAAAATTTCAGATTAAGTATGCCCTATTTCAAAACTAAGAAACAATATTTAAAATTTCAAAAATCAAAAAATTTTAAATTTTAAATTTTTTTTTTATTAATGAAATATATTAAGTTGACAATTCTATATAATATGGTCACAATTATTAACTTAATTGATTACAAATTATTTCTTGACCACTGAATAAATTATTTCTGAGTGAGTTAAAAAAATTTGTAAGTCACAAATTATTTTTGGGACACTGATCAAAAATTTATAGGTCACAAATTATTTTCAAGCACAGATTCAAAATTTTATAGGTCACAATTTATTTATCGATCATAAAATCACAAATTTTATAAGTTACAATTTATTTAACGGTCACATATTATCAAATGAATTGGTCACATGTAATTTCTCGATCACAATTTAATAAATTGTGAGTCACAATCACATTTATTAGTCACAAATTATCGAATTATTTGGTTACAACTTACGAAATTCTAGTCATGATTCTAAATTTAATCACAATAATACAATCTTTTAGGTCACATATTATATATTGTTAACAACACCCAAATAATTGGTCACAACACTCTTCGTCCCACTCCACCACAACCACGCCAACACCGCCATCATCGCCACAATCACAACCAATGTCACTTCCACCACCAATGCCACAACCCCCAACACCAACACCAACACCATCGCCATCATCGCCACCCCCAACACCACCATCTCACGAGCGTCGTCAACATCAATTCCACCACCAAGAACTGCAAATACAACCAACAAAACTCACCCTAAAACTTTAGCATCACCAGATCCACAGTGTAGTGTAGCGGTCGCGCAGTGGCATTGGTGCACAAGAACCTGCAGCATCATTGCCATGCGCAATGCCGCTCACTTTGCCTTACAATAGTGATGTCACTGCTCGCAGTGCACAATTGTCGTTGTTGTAGCGGCGCTCTCGCCACGTGTAGTGGTAATGTTGCGTAGCGGCGCAATTTCGTCATTGGCAGTGCTCTTGACGACCTCTTTCGGTTGCGATATAGAGATAAGGATAGAAGATGGGACATGTTGCATCATCGACATCGCTCCCAGTGGCAGCTTCCAATTTCGATAGTAAGAGAAGGTGGGATAGATTTAGGAGAGATAATAGATAGAATGAAAATGACTAGGGTGGGAGAGATTGAAAAATAATTAGGGTTTGATATGGTAGATGATAGTATGGTGGATATTTAAAATAATTTTTATAATATTATTATTAATATTAACAATTTTAATTATATCTGATCTTTTAAAGAAAAACTTATAACTCTTAAATATAAATTGAGATCTTGAAAACTCTTAGTTTATGTAATTTCCACATCCAATAAATTACATCCGACTGATTCACGGAGTTCTGCCTTGTCTAGTTTATGAGCTTGTTTGATAAAGTTCTCAATAAATAATTTATCAAGTTTTATTAAAAGTTAATAAAATTGATGAGTCTCATAAAATATATAATTAAAATTAATTGTTGATTTGATTTTAAAATTTTACCTAACATACTACATGGGTACAAGGCAAGCAAAAATTAAATAAAAAATGTGTCAATTTTAGCATGGAAAACTGGGCATGTTTGGTTAAGCTTAAACTATTTACTCATAAGTGAAAACTTTTATTTTAACTATTTGCTTTCTTGGTCAAATTTTGAAATAAGCAAGTTTATGTATTGTTAGTAAATTTTTGCTTTTCGAAACTGATGTTATTAGCTAATGCGTGCTTTGATCGTCATCTATATAGGACTTGAAGGCAATTCTCGACAGGGGCAGGAAGCTACCTTTCCCAGATGGAATTCTTATTAACGGACGTGGTCCCAATGGCGTCTCTTTCACCGTTGAACAAGGTTTGTCATAAGCAACTAACCATTGCTAAAAGACGATCAATCCGCTCCAATTTTATGAAACTTGTTGTATCTGATCAATTTTAATGCTATATATAACAGGAAAGACATACCGGCTTAGGATATCGAATGTTGGATTACAAAATTCACTCAACTTCCGCATTGAAGGACACAAGATGACATTGGTTGAAGTTGAAGGAACGCATACTCTCCAAACTACCTACTCGTCCCTTGATGTTCACGTTGGTCAATCTTATTCTGTGCTTATAACGGCAGATCAAGCTCCTAAGGACTACTATATTGTTGTGTCCTCCCGTTTCACCAGTACAATACTCACCACGACTGGTGTTCTTCATTATGCGAATTCAAATACTCAGGTCTCTGGCCCACCACCCGGTGGACCAACAATTCAAGTTGATTGGTCGCTAAACCAGGCTCGTTCGATTAGGTAATATTCATTACACTGGCTTCAGTACTCTAATCCCTTTTTCGACTAGTAAATGATTCTTATAGTTAAATTGGTTGTATATTAGGACTAATCTTACCGCAAGTGGACCGAGACCAAATCCACAAGGTTCATACCACTATGGCATGATAAACACTACAAAAACTATTAGGCTTTCGGGTTCTGCCGGTCAAGTCAATGGTAAACAGAGATATGCGATCAACAGTGTATCCTTTGTGCCAGCTGACACTCCCCTGAAGATTGCCGACTACTTCAAAATTGATGGAGTTTTTCGTGTTGGGAGTATTTCTGATGCTCCCACTGGTGGAGGAATATACCTTGACACGTCCGTACTGGGAGTTGATTACAGGGCATTTATTGAAATTGTTTTCGAAAACAACGAGGACATTATTCAGAGCTATCACCTCAATGGCTACTCCTTCTTTGTAGTCGGGTAAGCACCAGAAAATAAACCTGTATGATATCAATTTTTGTATAATTTGAGTAGTTATCTTTCATTTCTTCTAAACATATACTTAGAAGTTGCTTTATCTCAAATCCAGAATGGACGGAGGGCAATGGACTACCGCTAGTAGGAACGAGTACAATCTTCGTGATGCAGTGTCTCGTTGCACTACTCAGGTGAGACGGAAATTGCTCGAATCTCATAATTTCCTAGCAATATACTGTCATGGCTTGTCTGATAAAAGTGGACCATATCATACTACACAAAGTTAAAGAACAAAAAGAAGCTTAAATCATGTATATTTTATTATCGAATACTCATACCAAACATTCACCGAAAAGAAATCTCCTGATCGTAACAACTAAACCTGAAAAGTTTCCTATGGTTGGTACTTGCAGGTGTATCCCAAGTCGTGGACTGCCATTTATGTCGCGCTGGACAATGTGGGAATGTGGAACCTAAGATCGGAGTTTTGGGCTCGACAATACCTCGGACAACAGCTCTATATGAGGGTGTATACTGCCTCAACTTCATTGAGGGATGAGTACCCCATCCCAAAGAATGCACTTCTCTGTGGCCGGGCAAGTGGCCGACGCACACGCCCCCTTTAACTTATCAAACAAGAAATCCCACGACTAGCTAGGAAAAAAGCTGCCTAGCTTGAGGAAATGAAGAGTAGAATTTGGCTATGGAGAAAACTATACTTTTACCTAGATAAGTTTATTCTCGAGTACTAAATCAGCACCTATGCATTTTATTTAGGATCATATATTTCTAGTACTTTTAAGTTAATGACCTTAGCTCAAGGTCACATTCTTTTATTTTCCACCCAAGATTTATTATATCTGGTTTGTATTATTTTGGATTATATACCATTATATTTACTAATAATTAAGTGGTTTTTCTGTTAAGTTCCATGCCTCTCTCTCTCTCTCTAGCTATATATATATATATATATATATCTCGTAGAGTTGACAGCAAAATATTTTATACCTGTTGCGTGGTTTTTGAATTGCAGTCTTGGATTATGTGTAGAAGTTGTGTTGGATTTAGATAAACTATTTCTGTTAACATTTGACACTTATCTATCATGTGAACATGATTATAAGAGAATTTTAGTTCTGCTATGAGGGTGTTTGATTGACATTATTTTTCATGGAAAATGTCATTTTTTCATTCAAGTTTTTACGTTTGTGGTATTTGATTGACAATTTTTTTCATGAAATATATTTTTCAACTTTTGGCCATGTGACCAGATTTTTCTGAAAAACAAGAAAATATTTTTTTTAATGGGTGGTTTTTATTTTTTAGGTAATTCGCTCTCTCGTTTATCTCATCACTCTCGTCTATCCACCAAATGATACGAGTACAGGGCCATGTGGGCCCCCACCTATCACAGCTGGCCCCCATAACGTGGCCGTGTGCGTGTAGCTTGATTCAAGTGTTAATTATGTCAATGGTTATTGAGTTTTTAAGTCATTACTTCAATAACTATTGAAGTTATATTTTTACGATAATAATCATTTAAGTTTTTAACTTTTACACTAATAGTCACCGTATCAAAAAGTAAATATTAATCTTTCGTGACACCATTAAGTATTAATGTCACCCTATCATAATTTATACATGTCATAAAATCGAAGAGTTAGAAATTGGAGATTAAACACGCTTAATGAGAAAATGTAATGCAACTTTAGTTTTTGTCTGATGTTTAAGGCTTAAATGATAAACTTGTGATTTTGTTAACAATTTCTTATGACTTTGGCGTAACAATTAATGCCATTTGGTGATGCATTGGCATTTAACGGTGTCACGTACGATTTAATGTTAATTCTTTTGATCAAGTAATAATTAGTGTAACGGTTAAAACTTGAGTGACTACTATCATAAGATTATAACTTTAATGATCATTTACATAACCAGTGACCATCGACTCAATTAACTTTTCTACTGTAGACTTTCAATGAGTTCGCATATAAATGGATGAAGCTGGATTAGTGAAGAGAACCGCTATTTACATCCACGATTGTTATATATTCATCATACTTTATGTCTATTAAAATATTAAAAAATTACTATTTTCATCTATGTCAAATTACAATGTTGTCCTTATTAAATTCATTTATTTAAATGCTACAGATCCACACGAATTTTATATATTCCTCATACTCTAAATACACCATTAATATAATTTCAAACTTATAAAATAGTATTCTAGGCATGAGACGAGTTATGGTCATTAAATTGATGGATATCAGAAAGTGAAATGCATTCAATCTCTTTTAAAGTTAACAAAATATAATTAAGTTTTTATTGTTATTATTCTGACACGAGTTGACTGTTTAGAGAAATAAGCTACATGTACATTATTCTGAAACGAGTTGATTGTTTAGGGATACATAATTTTATGTATATAATGGTGTTCATACCCTCACATGAGGTAGAGATGGCAATGGAGCGGGTTCGGGGCGG
>CAIGRF010241967.1:6902-19299 GCA_903798235.1 Fraxinus ornus
TATTATCCTTGTGGAAATCTAAATCTTAAAAATGTATGTATGGAGACAAATAAAGATTGTAAAAATAAATACTCGAGGGATTATTGTAATACTACTATATTTGGTGATAACTAAGACCCGTTGTATAGGCGACGTGATAGTGGTATTTCTATTAAAGTTAGAGGTCAAATGTTAGACAATCGTTGGGTCGTACCATACAATCATTATTTAAGTGCGAAATTTGACTATCACATTAATGTATAAGTATGTTCTTCTATCAAAACTGTAAAATATTTGTATAAATATGTGTACAAAGAAAATGGTCATATTAATTTCTCCTTTGATACAAACGAAACAATCAAGGAAATTGATGAAGTTTCTACTTATCAATCTGCTAGATGTAGGCTATGTGGAGGATTTTTCTTTCAATTAATCACAAATTTATCCATATGTTTATTCGTTACAGCTTCATATTGAAGATCATCAACAAATAACAAACACTGTTCATGATGATTTATCTACCATTATTGAAAAGAAAAATACGAGAAGAACTATGTTAACTGAATTTTTTTGAATAAATAAAGCAAATGAGTTTGCTTATACACTGTAGTATCGAGATTTCCCAAAACATTTTATCTGGAATGCACATAACAAAATTTGAAGCATAACGATGTTTTCTTCGCATTCTTCTTAATCATATTAGAGGACTAGTATTATTTCATGATTTACGAATGTTGAATTAGGTAAATGTTGCTACATATTGAGAAGTAGCACTTTTACATGGTTTATTAAGCGGAACAATCCCTGTGAAGAATGTATATCTGAAGCTATTGTTTACAAAATGGTTGCTTCTTTAAGACGTCTTTTAACTACACTTCTTATGCTTTGCAATCCTAACCATCTAAAGTTCTTGTGGGATAAGTTTAAGGTTTATATGTTCGACGATGTACATCAAAATATACCTAAGGAGATTGCTGAACTACAAGCTTTAGAAGACATTAGTTCTATTTAGGAATCTTTAGGCAAGAGCATAAATGATTATGCAATGGTGCCATTCAATGTAAATATAAATGAAACTGAAAGGTTGAGAAGAATGGTTGAAGATGAGACAACTAATTTTAATATTGAAGGCGGCCTTTCTTGTGCAGCAACATTAAATAAAGAACAACGGTTTGCGTACAATATAATTATGGAAAAAGTAAAATCAGAATCGAGCGGTGCTTTCTTCATCGACGGTCCAGGTGGAACAGGCAAGACTTTTTTGTATAAAACACTCCTAACTGGTGTAAGGTCACAAAATTTAATTTCTTTGACAACTGTATCATCTGAGTATCTGTATCTCTTTTATCTAGATGTTGAATAGCTCATTCAAAATTCAAAATTCATTTGAAAACAGTTTGTGAAATAAGTTGTTTTGTTAGCAAGCAATCGGCGTTAGGAAGTTTGTTGAAAATGTCTAGGTTAATCATTTGGGATGAAGCACCAATGGTAAATTGTTGTACTGTTGAAGCTATAGATAAAATACTCAGAGATATTACCGATTGTAACTTGCTTTTTGGTGGAAAAGTAGTAGTTCTTAGAGAAGATTTTTGTCAAGTTCTACCAGTGGTGCCAAAAGGTAAAAATGATGACATAATGAAAGCTACCTCAGTTTTCTCAGACTTATGACCTTTGTATTTGCATCTACCATTGATCGAGAATATGAGGGCGAAGTTGGATCCCGTATTTTGTGATAAAAGAACATAGTTGTAAATGCATTAAACATCCAAACAATATAGTTTTGTCATTTGAAAATGAAATTACATCTTTAAAAAATTTGATACATCATGTTTTTTCAGATATAGAAACATACGCTGATAATCTCCATATTATGGCGAATCGAGTCATTCTTACACATACAAATGAATGTGTTAATCATATTGACAGAATTTTACTCGAACATATTTCCGGTGAAATTTTTATGTACTATAGTTTTGATGAAGCAATTGATAAATCAGAACAGAACTTACAAGAAGAATTTTTGAATAATCTAACTCCAAATGGTATTCTCCCACATAAATTGAAACTTAAGGTGGATTGTCCTGTCATGTTATTGCGAAATATCAATCCTTCCGAAGGGTTATACAATGGGACACGCCTTACTTATCGAAAGTTTCAAAATAACGTAATTCTTGTTGAAATCACAACTGGAGAGTATTGTGGAAAATATGTTTTCTTGTCGAAGATTTCTTTTATGCCTCTGAAAAGTGATCGAAACTCAATTCAATTTAAAAGTACTCATTTTTCAATTAGGTCATGATTTGCAATGACGATAAACAAAGCACATGGTCAAATACTTGATTTCGTAGGTTTGTATCTTCTAGAGCTAGTTTAACTTATGTAGCATTATCAAGGGCAAAAACAAGCACGTCTATCAAAGTTCTACTTAAACTATCAAATGTAGAAAATTCACACAAAACATGTACCAAAAATATTGTCTACAAAGAAATTATTTCGTTGATAAATACGTAGAACTACAACCTTTTCATACTTCTTTTTCGAAAGATCCGAAAAATAAGACATGGAACCCCCAAAAAGAGTTTTGGGCTTCTTTGTGGAACTTGATACAATTCTCGTCTTACTTCAGTGGCCTTCTAATTCTTGGTTTTATCAAAGTTTTGTATCAATTGCCCACTCTTTTTCTGATTTCATTATGTTTATTAAGATTTACCTGATGTTTAGCATTCCGACTATGTATACCTGTTTTGCTACATATAGTTTTCCTCTTCAGTTACACAATTTTTCATATGTTCTTGTAACCTTTTGCTGTAATCTATATGTTCATATCAATTGTGAATTTAAGTTTTCATCACACTGATTGATTTGGAGAACTTGTATTTTTGTATTCCATGAATTTCTTTCATTCACTTAGGTTAAATACTGGAAAGTTTCATTAACAATATTTGTTTCAAGAGACAAGCTGTATTGTTAACCACGTAAAAGTGTGTTTGTTACTTTACAATGTGCTAATATTATTAGCATTCTTCTTTTTTATCATTTCTTGGTGCATGATAGTGGACCATTAGGATATTTGGAATAATTTTGAGTCTTTCCTTTTCAATCTTTGAGAATTTTGGTGTTGTGCTATAAACTGTATTTTCTTTGTGAAAATGTCAGAAATTCAAACACATCTTTGCGTTTCTGCATTCTGGATTTCATGTAATTACTTGGAATTATATTATGGTTGCATGATCAAGTTTTTTTATAGGTATTCAACATGTATGAAACTTACCAAGAAGTATTTGCAAATTGTGAACCCGATACTGTTCCAACAGCTGAAAAAATCTGTGTAGCTCAGTATTCTCTTCTTCTCTTTGCACATTTCTTTCCTTGTGTACGTGATGGTTCTTAGGATTTCTTAATTGTTGTTGAGTATAATTTAAATTCATGTTAATTTGGAGTATTTATCTTAGCCAATAATGCTTAGGGTTTCTTTGAATTAATTAATTACTAATGTGTAGTCAAATCCATAGAATACAATGGCAGTATTAGCAAAGGTAGGAAAAGGGGTTTTAAGTATTCGTCAGAAGACTAGCAATCATGGAAAGATCCTAGCTTGCATGCGCTGTCTGCTTTTATTATTCTTTAAGCTATTCTGAATCTGTGTTCTTTTTGTTCCTTTGAAAGCAAGAGAAAAAAAAACATTAAAGTATATAAAAATGAGGAAATTCAATTTTTTTGTTTTATTTAATTATATGAAAATGATTTTTTTTGTAATACGATATTAGCTTAGTCATTTATTGGGTCTTATATCTTTGACGTTGTATGCGAATAAAGTTTCCTTCTTTATCAATGCAGGTCTAGAAATAGGTGGTCAGATGAACTTGGTAACAAGGATACAGGTGGCTCATTTGGCTCTTAAGTATCACCTAAATGTAAAGCAACAACAAAGGATTATTATATTTGGTTTACTAATTGTTAAAACTCGTGATTTTAGTCTTCGAAGTATGACAAGGAGTTGGAGATGATTGGAAGGAATTGAAAAAGAACAGTGTGACTCTTGATGTTGTTAAATTTGGTGAGGAAGATGAGGGAAAAGCCCAAGAAGCTTGAGGCATTGGTTGCTGCTGTGAATAATAATGATAGCAGTCATGTTATGCATGTTCCTTCTGATCTAAGTGCTCTTTCTGATGTGCTCATCAGGTTGCAAGGTACTTTTCCAATTCGTATGCTTTTCACTGAAGTATGGTCTTATATTTTATTTTGAATGATTACTTATTTTGCAAAATTCGGCATGTTCATTATAAGAATTGCATCCTACGTTTTTTACAGCGAATATAAGTGGAGCGAATATCGACTAATAAATAAAGAGATGAATTTGAGGACATGCTACGTGTGTTAACTTTAGAAAGAAGTCATATTAAAGAAACTATGGGTTTTTCCTTAAAAAATGCTGATACGGTTAGATATGTAATTGTTTACGCTAATTTTATTGTAATTGGTTTCTCGGCTCGTTGAATAAGATCTTGAGCCACGTAATGCCTTTTCAGCTATCAACTTCATTTAAATTTAAGATTGGCTCTGGCATAACCTGGGCAATGAGGCTAAAATTGTTAATTATGTATTCATGTTCAAAACTATCCATTTAATACCTTATATTTTCCGTAGGCAGTAGATGGCAGTGGTGTTACAGGCAAAAGATGCACTGGAATGGGCTTATAGAGGAGAAAGCGCAGTCAAGTCAATTTGATTCTTGCTTATTTTGGAAAATCTCATGATTTTGTATGTTTTCTTCTCCTCTTTTTTACTCTTACCTTTCATTGAATGCAATCATGGAATTGATTTTTCTCGATATCATTAATTCAGTCACAATAGGTGTAGTTCAAACAAAGCAACTACAAAAGGCAAAAGCAAGAGGGCTCTGTTTCAAATTGCAGACGAAAAGTCTGAGGCTGGTTTAAACAAGAAAATGAAGACTACCATTGACGATGAACAAATCAATGTTCCTGACTTCGAGGAAAACAAAAAATGCAAGTTTGTTTTTTGACAGAAGGCAATTTTTTTTTTAACAGAAGCAGTTTTTAACATAAGGCAGTTGCACGATGTGTCGCTTCTATAACTCCAAAGAAAAGCAGCCTAACCAACAAATCTGCAGCAAGGTGATGTTAAGTCTTTAGTTAAGACTCAACTATTTCATGAAGTCATATTTCTGATTCAAATGGTTGCTTTTAAGTATTTTGAGATATTTTTTGTCGTTACAAATTTAAATTAGTCTAGAGCGACGTACACTAGCAGCCCATTAAATTTTTTTTTTATTCTCTATAAAAATAGTCTTCTTTAATCCGTGTTTTTCCTACCACCTGCACTGCACATTATTTACTCATCAATTCTACTTCATTAATAATACTCATAAATTCTGCTTCATTAAAGATACCTAGGTAGCACCTTTTTTTTATATTTAAAATCGAAAGGAAAAAGGTTGTGTGTTTTATAATTAATGTAAAATTATTTTGGATATTTAACAAATTTTAAATTAAACTATGAATAATGATAGGTGTGTGAATTACAACTACAAAAGCCTTTACACTTCATTTGTCAATATACAATTCATTTGCGAAGCATCACTAAAGTATAAAAAACACCGCCATCGTCGCCACATACCTAATCAAGGTTGAAAAGGTAAGTAATATCAGACACCACCACCATCACACAAAGACATGCCGCAGTGTCGCGCACAGGCGGAGATCAGATCCACCGGGTATGTCTGTTAGAGAAAAACTATTAACTTCCAACAAACACAATTCTTCAATACATACACGAAAATTAGAATTCCCTTTCGGGCCCCGTTTCGAAGCGGCAAATCATTTGCATAACAACAATAAACAAATAAAAAAATTATGAAAAAATATCTAACAAGTTTTCAGTTCAACTATATAACATTGTTAATTTGTTTTGATGTTATTAAAAACTAAGACTATTCTATACACATCTCTATTGCTAAACAACACGGTATAGATACAAACTTATCGCTAATATTACCTTCAAAATCACATAAGCAATGCATTGCATTTGCATGGGCAATAGTATATATATTAATGAGTGATGAATAAATGGAAAGCACTAGTAAATTTTACGAAATGTTTGAATAAGAAAGTGTATT
Organism: Fraxinus ornus; assembly: GCA_903798235.1. Lineage (NCBI taxonomy): Eukaryota > Viridiplantae > Streptophyta > Magnoliopsida > Lamiales > Oleaceae > Fraxinus > Fraxinus ornus. The sequence goes on from CAIGRF010241967.1 coordinate 13,021, forward strand.
GATCGATTATAAACATTTGTCAAATATGGACTAAACCACATAACTAATTCGAGCCTTCAAATATGATAAATGAGTTGTTAGACCACCTGTAGTAGTATTTTTCTAGGTTCGGAAATATTAAATTCAACAATTTTTTAAATAAAACTACCAAAAAAAATGTCTACAAAAGTAATGAAAAAAGGCAAATAGAGAAGCAAAAGGATATCCAGATTCGAGAGTCGAGCCAAAAAAAATAGGATAAGTTGCAAAAGAGGCTCTCCATCACTCATTTGACATTTCCTCCAATACGCAATACAACAGAGACGGCATGCATGAATAATAATTCAGAAGAGGACCTTCATATGCACATTAATGCCACTTCAGTCCCTTAATTCAATGGCGACACTCCCAACACTTTCTACTACTTCAATCCCCAAGATGCTATCCAGAAAACCCGAATTATTTGAAACCCAGGAAAGGGATTTTGTCAAGAAAATCCCACATTCATTTGCTTTGAGAATCGGTGTAGACTATTGCAAAATTAGGTCAACAAAATTGTATGCTGGGCTTTCAGAAATAGAGCCGGACTTGAATGAAGATCCAGTGGACAGGTGGAGGACCAATGGAATTGATTCTGTATGTTTTCTTTTTTGTGATTTTGTATGAATTCATGGGTTTATGTTTTCTTGAATTTGTATTATTTATACACTTAAGGGTGGTTCAGGACTTTGTTGTTGATGTTTGCAGGAAGATTTTAAGTATGGGAAGTATGATGACCATCATACCTACTATGAAGGTGATGAAAAAGGTATTGTTCTTGAGCATTTGTAAAAGTTAAAACAATCTTGGTAAATGTTGATGCTGATTAATGCCATTGGATTCCCAGATGCAGTTTTTAATATCGGAAACTTTAATATTTCTATTTAGGTTGAGAAATTTATCCTGAATCAGAAGGGGGAAATTTCTCACCAAGAATTATACACGAAAAGATTCTTGGAAACAAGCGAAAATTTTGGTTCTCTAAGTATCATGTAATTGTGATTTTTTTGTTCAAAATGTGCTTTTTATGCTTCAAAATTTCTATTAATGTAGATGATAAAGACAATTAGCTAATCCTTGCAAAATTTATTTCCAATTCATGCTCTTTAATTTCCAACATCAAATATTGATATAGCGATTCTGCTTGTTATAAAACTTCCATTCCAGGGACATTTTGGGGATCAATTGCAGAAGATTATGCTGCAGTTGGACCTCCTACAGGATTCCAGGGTATCGAAATCATTGCTTAACTTCTGTTAAATTATCAAACCTGCATTTTTTGTCAACTAGATTATATGGTTTGATTATCTTTTGTTTATCTCAGGTTTTATCTCGTGGCTATTCCTTCCATCTATTGCTGCTGGAATGTACTTCAATGTTCCGGTACACAAGAATTGATCCTCAAACTGTTAATGATGTGGAAATATTTATGTAATTTTATTGATTATTATACTCTCCAGACCTCGTTTGATTATTATTCTAATAGTTTGATTGCCTAACTAGTGTAGAATTCATTCATTTTATGGTTAATATTAAACCTATAAATAGAGTTTTCTTCTCTGTAATGTGTAAAAAGATATCAAGTTATATAATTCATTTCGATATTACTCTCTCACATTGTTTAAAGTTTCTTAACACAATTTCAGTGTTGCTAAAAATTCGTTTCATCTCTGTGCTTCTAGGGGGAATACTTGTACATTGGTGCAGCCATTTTTACCGTCATATTTTGCATAATTGAGATGGATAAGCCAAGTGAACCTCACAACTTCGAACCTCAGATTTACAATATGGAGAGAGGAGCTCGTGACAAGTTGATAGCCGATTACAACACCATGGACATATGGGATTTCAATGAGAAGTACGGGGACCTTTGGGATTTCACTGTAAAGAAGGATGACATCATGAAGAGATAAATAAAATGCAATTTGATCTTGTTGGAGACGAAAAGGTATATACTCTTGAATTATCCCATCTAAAAGCTTATGATGTTAAAGAGGAGACACGAGCCCCATTCTAATAGCCTCATTCATGATCCTTTCTACTGGTAGAACTACTACAGGCGGTCTACAGTTTGATCCTTTTTTCTTTCTTCATATTTTAAAGTGGAGCAAAGTCTTTTTATTGCTCCCACTATTGATACATCAAGTGCCTTCATGCCATCTTTCAGTGACTCGTAGGTATTTTAAATAAGTGATATATGCACCTCCTCACGCGCATGTCGGATTCCTGACACTTGCATATATTTTAAATGGGTGATGGCAAAACTTCTGCTCTAATACTATGCTTATGTTAATCACATCATGTAAAAGCTCAAGTTGTTAGAGTGGGACTACATTTATTTAAGTCATGGACTCGCTTTCTCTCTTTCCTTCTCTTCTGTGGAATTTACACACCCGACACCTTTTAGATATTGCCGGGATAAGTGATGTTGAGTTTGGATAGCTTGCAGAGTGGAAATTGATGAGGATGTTCTACTCGAAGTTAAAGCTCTAAAGACTTTAGTAGAGTTGGTACAGTTACTTATCCATTCTAACAGGAAATGCCAGAAATCTTGAGAAGAACCAGTACAGATCTTCCAGCAATTCGAAATTTAGTCTCTTCTTCTATTGAAGCACCACCATGTAAACTGGCTTCCATTTTAACATGCATATTTCCAAGTACAGTTTCTGCAAAATGTAATTACATACATATCTGCATTACTTTTCTAGATACAATTGGAATGAAGACATAACTCCTCGTCTTTCCAGGAAATCTAACTACTGGAAGGGTAGAAGCATGAGATGTAACATATTTTTGCTTGCTAATTACTACTGTTATCAAGTATGTTATTGACTAGAAATTTATCATGTTAGTTTCTACTAAGTGTTATCAAGTATGTTATTGACTAGGAATTTATCATGTTAGTTTCTACTAAGTGACTGACTTATCTTCATGCTGTTAGACTCGGGGATTTTCATTTGCTCATGTCTTCATCAATATTACTGTAATTCGTTAATTGCATATGCACATTGCACCTTTGTTTTCATTTCATGCATAAGGATTAAAACTTGATCCTGAAAGCCCAAGATTGACTAACTAAGAGGGGGGGTGAGTTGGTTATTAAAACTTTTTCGTTAATTTCTCAAAATTTTAATCTAATGAACACACAAATGATAGAGAAATAAACCAAACACAAGCAAGCACGTAAATGAAATAATATGAACTCGGACAAAGTAAAAACGTCAAGTAAAAGTGTAGAAAGTGCAAACGATATAATATGGAGGTTCGATCCAACGCAGTGATCTACGTCTCCCGTTACCAAGCTCTCCGGCACGAGCAAGGCCTTTTTCACTATGTTGATTGAATTATGGTGCAATTCAACCATTTACAAAACTTTCGGTGACTTACAACTAGGGAGCACCGATCATTTTACAGTGTTGAGCTTTTCGGGACCTCAACATGACCCACAATCCAAGATGAATTTACAAGAGAAATCTTCTCTTCTTATCTAATAATAGATCCAAAGATGAGTACAAGAAGATAAGAGGCAAACACTTCAATAGATGACAAATGGTATAGCTCAAAGTATTTAGGTTGAAGAGCTTTTTGATGAAATAAGAATTTTCACAAAGTTTTAATTGTTCAAAAAGCTTTTCAAGAATTTAATGTTTTTGATCTTCTAAGAATAGAAAAATAAGGTTGTTGGGATCAATAACAACCTCACTTTAATGCTCAAGAAAAGTTATTGCAAATGAAAAGTGAGTGAGGTATTTATAGCACTCAAATCGGCCAAAACTCTGTCCATCCGGACATCCGGATCATGTTAACAACTAGCCGTTTGAAAATGTCAGAACGGTAAAAAAAAGTGACCGTTAGAGGTCATCCGGACGTCCAGTTCTTCATCCAAACGTCCGGATGGGCATTTTGCCCCGGACGTTTTCTTACGTGATTTTTCGTATAACACAATTTCTTGAAATATTTTTTCACGTATTATTTTCAAGATGAGTGACTCGATAAAGATTTTATGCAATCATTTGATTTTGAAAATAATTTATCTTTTGCATAAAAATTCACTTTGAGTTTTTAGTGATTATTTGCCAAGTATTGAAGCATTTTACCTTTACATGAATGTGAAACGTCTAAGTACTATGTTTTGAACATCTTAACGTGCATTGTTTGACCATTCGTTGTTTTTTGTCTCGATTTTCGTTGGGGCTACTTTTTGCGGGTTTTTCAATATTGTTTTTCATAGCCTCGATTTACAAATTTGTTTCCATGTCGATCTTCGTACACATAATACTTGACCTTGAACTTCGTGTCATCGATTCTATGCAATGAGCACTATTGACACTTGAAATCAATTTGTTAGAAGTAAAAATAATTTATTTGTGATAATCAAAACAAGACGTCAACCATAGGTCAATAATTTCCCCCTTTTCGATTATGACAAACAAGAGGTAATTTGCAATAGAAGTGTCGAACAAATTGTTGTATGTTCCCCATGTCAATGCGCATAATGATAAAACAAGTTGATAAAGAGCTTAGACGAATGTTCCCCCTATCGATATGCATATAGCCATTTAATTGTTTGTCGTACATAATCATGCATAATTATCAGTTTATCTTCCCCTTTTTGGCATAAGAAAAAAAAAAAAAATTTGAAAGGTAAGTAATCAACGTTCAAAAGATAGCATACTAATCGAACCATAGGAGTTCACTTACATAGGAAAAGAGAAAAATAAACAACATGTAAAAGAATAAATAAGCTGATGTCGAAGGCGGCGGTGGCGATGAGAAGTGAGCATCGAGGCAGCAAAGAAGGAATCCTATCGATCCTGGAGGGCTGTCTGATGTGCCTGAAGCTGAAGTAGCAAACTCCCAAAGCTATCGACGGTGGCAGTGAGAGAATCGCTGCACCCATGGAGGAGGTTGAATTGCTCTTCTATGAATGAACGATCGGTGGATGAACGAGATGCACTGGATGCAGGACTATCAGCAGGAGGGATAGGAGCATCTTCAGGGTCGCCTTCAGATTCGTCCTCGAATGGTAAGGTTGAGGGGCCGGAGGTAGCGTCAAATATCTTAGTTCTAGCCACCCATTGCCCATGATCTTTTACTATTTTCATCTGTTTGAGAGTTTGTATATTAATGACATCGGTAGGGCATGGTTTAATAAAAGTTTCACCCTCAAGAGGAACGTTGAAGTGTTGAAAACTTTTCGTTAGAAGCATCCCGTAAGGTAGTGCTTTAGTGTGTCGCGATGCATGCACAAGTGTATAACCCCTATAGTAATAGTAGGAAAATCCAATTTTCGCCCAACCAATATAGAGTCTAAAAGAAAAAGATTGAAGTTACTCACTTCTTCTCGGTGACCTTTGTGCGGAAGAATAATGTTGGCAATAATATTTTGCAAAATTTTACACGAAAGACTTAATTGGTTGGCGCTAGTTTTGGTGATATTCTTGAAGTTTTTCTCGGTGACCCGACGACATGCCTCGGAGGGGTTATAGCCGTCGTAAGTAGGATGTGCTTTGTGAACAAAAATTTGTAGGTCACACGGTTGAAGTTCGAGAAGCTCACGAATGAGTGCTTTTGTGATTTTGATCTGAGTGTTTTTAAGAAAGCATGTAATTGTGTCGGAACGTGGTTCACAATACATATCTTTGTAAAATTCTTTCATAAGGCGTGGGTATGCGTGTTCCTCCAAGGTATACACGGATACCCATCCAATTTTTTCAAAATATTCTTCAATATGAAATGTGGAGCTTCTATAGTAAAATCGGCGAAATTGATGCTCTTACCGATGAAAATGGGTGACTTTTCTAAGGGATTTGACGGCGCCTCGGGTTCCAAGTTTGTGTCTTCTTCAGATGAGGATGGTGGAGGACGCTTCTCAGTCTTTTTCATCAGTTTGTCTCGTTGTGAGCTTGACATTGTGAGAAATGGGGAAGAAAAATTCGAATTCATGGTTAGGGTTTGTGATAAGTTGCCCAAAAACTCAAAAAACTTGAAATTAAACACTAGATTTGAGAGTTTAGCGATAGATTAACGAGTTTTTAAAGATTAATTTGAGATAGAATTGGGATGTAAATCTTGTGGATTTTGAAGTGGAGATAGAATTGGAGTGGATTGAAGTTAATGTTGGGTGATTTCGACTAAGAGTAGGGAGAGAAATCGCGAGAAGAGGATGAAGAAGTGAAAAAGGGGGTTGAAAATCGACTTAAAAATTCCTCGGATCCATCGACCCCGACATTGTCAATCCGGACATCGATGTCCAGACGT
>CAIGRF010241989.1:2334-14504 GCA_903798235.1 Fraxinus ornus
CTTAGGCTGATAAACATGGGTTGAGGCTAAAGGACAACTTGTAGTTATATGATCTGCCCCACAACCTCATCAAACTGGTGTTGGTTGGTGCACCATGCTCACATCCTAGGTTAGTTTATCCAATTTTCTTGTTAATACTTCCAATTGGGCTGCCAATGATGTAACTACGTCAATGTTGTCAATACCTACTATTTTCCTCAAAGTCTCCCTTTCTCTTGGCCACATAGTCTGATTTTTTGCTATTTTCTCAAAGAGATCTAAGTTGTTGTCTAAGGAAATAGACATGATCGATCTTCTTGCTAAAACGTCGACCATGTTACGGTATTCAGGATACAGGTCGGAATAGAAAATGTAGACCATAGCATTTTTAGGAATGTCTAGATTGGGGCACTTTCTAAAGTAATCCTTGAATCTTTCCCATGCTTCTGGATAGCTCTCGATGTCTTTTTGCTTGAATGAAGTGGCTTCATTTCTGATCTGATGGATTCGAGAAGGAGGGAAGAATTTTAAGGTGAATTTATGTACCATGTCATTCCACGAAACAATACTTCCGGGAAGTAGTGAGTTTAACCATTCTCGTGCATTTTCCTTTAAGGTATGAAAGAATAGACGCATTCGAAAAGTAGCAGCTGACATGCCTTCATGACTGATCACCTCGCAAAGCATCAGGAAAGTTTGTATGTGTTCATGAGGATTTTCAGTTGATTTTCCTAAGAACCAGATGTCTTGATGATTCTGAAATAAGTTGATGACATATGGTCAAATGTGGGGGTTGGTCTATCCAAAAGGTGGATAAATAATAGCCGGTTGCACACGAGAAGGTGTGGGATTTAAATAATCTTTAAGAACTGGATCTGGTTGTTCTGGTGCATTTGGAGGTAATTGAACTTGATTTTGATTTTTTGTCATGTCGCTTACTTCTTTCTATTCTTTTCTTCGTTGTTTGAAGTTTGACAAGTCATAAAATTGATGAGTTAAGAGTATCATTCCACAAGAAATAGATTCAATTCAAGTTTATTGTTATGTATGGAATTCGATTTGTGTAAAGAAAATTGAGATTTGATTTGATTTTATGCTAAATTATCTAAGAAATCGGTAAAAAGTGTTTTGTATCAAATTATGGATGATTGTATTGGATCTCGAATCCGCCTATTGCTATCTATTTCAATTCTTGATTCGTAATCTAGTTCTGCTCATGAGTTCTTGACAGTCGATAATTCTATTGTAATTAATTCTCTTTTCCTAGACAAATTAAATATATTCTAACCACGACCCAAATCTATTCCTAGCCAGAATTCGAATGATTAGAATGCATTAAAGTTTAGATTATCTATATGATTACATATGTGATCAATGTTATTCCTAACACATATAGCACATATGTTAATTTTGTCGCGTTCTATACTTATTGTGAGTCTCCCAACACTACAACAAGTAACTAATTATCTAATTGGTGGCCAATCAATTAAATAATGCAATGTGTATGCAAAATTAATCAAGAAACGTAAGAAATAAATTAAACTATTAATCTTGAATTAAAACAAATAAAAATAGGGTTCATCTTTATCCAATGGAAAAACGGATCTAGCATAAAATGTTAATACATAAATTACAAGAAGAATAATATAAAAATATCACCCGGATCACGAAATAATCAAAAGATGTTGATCTTCAATTCCAAAGTTGAATTCTTTAAAATCTTGTTGTAGTTGATCTTCAATTCCTTGCTAGGGCTTGATCTCTTCTCTCAAAATATAGTAATTAGCCTCTTGTTCTTGATAAATTTGATGAAACTATGGTGTACGAAGAGGAAAGAGAGGTTTTTTTTATGTGTATCCCTCGTTCTCTATTTATAATAGCAAGAAAATAGGTCAAAATCCCGTCCAATTTGGTTTTCAAAAGAGTTTGAATCGTGAAAGGAAACTAAAGATTCGTTTGCACAAAAGGCATGTGCGCGCGCACCGTTATAAGTGTTGCGCGTGCGCCATAGAACCAAATGACTCTCGGATTGGGGAAAATAAGGCCGTGCGCGCGCGCAGTTTTATCTCTGAACAGTTTTCAATATTTTTATCATAACTTTTTCTACAAGTATGCGATTGAGATGATTCAAGATGCGTTGGAAAGCTAATTCAAAGGGATAAAATTATTCTTCAAATACTATTTTTCCAATTCAAACGATTTCTATCCAAAAATGTGTCCCAATTTGATGTTAAAAATCCATAGCATAACTTCTTCGGCTGGAAATTGATTTGTGAAAATACTTCCACTATATTTCGCTCATTTGACCTCCAGATACATCCAATTGATCCNGCGGTCATTTCTTCCATATCCATCAATTTGCATTGAATTCAACCTAACAAATATAATTAACACAAAATTAAGTTATAATTCATCTAAATCACTTACAAATACTCTAATTTAATGATTTAGATAAGTGTACAAAATACACTTATCAGCAACCAATACATCCCATGAAAAAATCGACAATGAGCTTTTACGTAAGATGAGGAGCTTAAATTATTTTAGTACATTTGAGTGCAAATGAAAAGGAAGAAAGAATCCTTTCCTTTAGACATTTTCCGTCCGAAAAGTTTCCAACGGAGAGTCCTGCCTACGGATTTTTCATACGGCCCAAATATGTTGATGTTTCTTTACACCGAAAGATTTTCCGTTAAACTAATATTTCTCTATTTTTCAATGATATTCATGTGACTTTTTATTAAGAAATATTTGGTCTCAAATTTGTTAGTAACAACAATTTACTTGCTTAAGTTTTGTTGATTGTTACTTTTTTAAGAACGAATTTTCGAAACAGACACTCCATTAAGACGAGGTTAAATACAGACCATGCTAACTTGACTTGTCCAAGCCAATAACAGTTGGAATTTGATTTAAAGATTGAAAAATTTTCGTTAAGTACAAACTTAAATAGCGATTTTTGTGTCAACTTCGATATTCGGACTTTATCCGATAGTCAAATTACAAAAATAAATAAACTAACTTGTTTTACTCGTCAAGTAGATCGTTGTAGTATATTTGAAATTTCAAAATCAATTCTAGATAAATGAGAAATTGCTGGCTAGCACCAAGCGAGCGGTGAAACATCACTCAAGCGATAAGTCAGTGCCAGATGAGCAAAAATTTTCTGTTGAAAAGGTGTCACAGCGCTCGAGCGAGTGGCCACCGACTGTGGGCGACAGCAAGGGATGCGTCCCTTTTTGAAAGTTGTTGAGTTTTGGGGCGTGCCTTTTCATTTACATCCTCTCTTCTTCTATAAATAAGACCATTTGGATATCCATTATGAATCATATATCATTGGCATTAAGTCTTGTATCAAAAATTCTCCAAAATTCATTCCAAAAATTATTTTTTTGTAGAGAGAAGAAAATCGTTTGAGTTTGATGTTGCTTGTGGTTTGAAATGCTTCTACAACAAGTTGTATTTGTTTTATCGTGAGAGATAAATATTGTAATCCGCTAGCACCATTGCAGGATGATTTTGTCTTAAAGAGAAAATATTTTATCACTTGCCTCAAATTTTCTTTCATCTTTCATTCTCCTTCCTTTCATTTTGTTTTCTATTCTATGTACATTAAGTTTAATTACACTCTTACAAATTAAACTTAACCATTAACTTTGTCAATTACAAACAACTCTTTCACTACACAAATCACCAACAATTTTAAGATAGAATTTTGTGCTTGTTTGTTGAAAACAAATCATTTCTCTTCATCATAGGAATAAGTCTTCGGGTACTATTCCCTTATTGTCATTTTCTGCTTTGAGATTTTGTTTGTGTAACAGAAATGAACATCTTTGAGGCTACTTCTAGCCAAACAACTAATGGTACGAACAATATGATTCCACATTTGGCTATACTAATACCAAACTATCATATTCCACATGGGAAAAACCTAAAAAGTTTTGAGGTATGGACCTCAAAAGATGAAAACAAAAGATTTTGTTCTATTTTACTACTTTGAATTTGACAAAGTTCTTAAAAAAATCGATCTTGCGGTACAAGAAGAAGAAAATAATCATGAATCGATTATTGCCTTAGATGCATAGAAGGGCTCAAATTTCCTTTGCAAAAACTATAAACTAAATGATTTGGACAATACACTATATGGAGTATATAGCTCAATGAACTCAGCTAAGAATCTATAGGATTCATTGGAGAAGAAATACAAGATGGAGGATGTCAGAACAAAGAAGTTCATTATCGGCAAGTTTTTGGACTAATAAATGGTCGAAAGATCGTGATAAGTCAAGTTCAAAAATTGATAGTCTGTTTGAGGATTGAAGAAGACAATAGAAAAATCAAAAGAAAATCTATTGTTCAACTTGGAATAAATTTTGTTAGAACTGGTTGAAATGTCGTCAACAAGAAGCACCAAGAATAGACAACTCCAAGAATTTCCAGAAGTTTAAAGGCAACTGCTACAATTGTAGAAAAGCTAGACATCATTCAAACAAATGTCGAAAGTCGAAGAATACTAAACAAGCAAATGTGGTTGAAAGATATACCCTATCTGAAGGGGTTCAAAAGATGAATCTATCTATGGTTGTTTCTGAATGTAACGCGGTTGGTAATCAAAGGGATTGGTGGGTCGACACAAATGCTACCCACCATATTTGTGCAGATAAAACTGTGTTCTCAAATTATCATGAATTAAAAGGAGAACAATTATTCATAGGGAACTCTACAAGTTCGAAGGTTGAAGGACTTGGAAAGACCACATTGAAAATGACTTTCGAGAAAGATCTAGTTTTCAATAATGTCATCCATGTGCCCGACATTTTCAAAAACCTGGTTTCGGGGTTTCTATTTAACAAAAACGGCTTTGAACTTATATTTGTATCGGACAAGTTTCGATTAAGATACGTTAGTTACACATTTGTGTGCAAACTTATGAATTAAAGTTTAATTCCGACACTTAAAATTAATCATAATCATAAATGTGAAGTATGTGTTGAAGCAAAGTTGGCCAAAACATATTTTCACTCGGTCCAAAGAAACACGACACTTTTAGAATTAATACATAGTGATATATGTGATTTGAAATTCGTTCAAACTAAAGGTGGTAAGAAATACTTTATAACTATCATTGATGATTGTACAAAGTATTGTTATGTCTTTTACTACAAAGTAAAGACAAAGCCTTAGATGTAATTAAACATTATAAAACGGAAGTCGAGAATCAACTTGGCAAACGAATAAAGAATATTTGTAGTGATAGAGATGGAGAATGTAGAACACCGTTTGAAGAATATTATTCCGAGTATGGAATCATTCATCAAACAATGATACCTTACTGACCTCAATCAAATGGTGTTGCTGAACGTAAAAATAGAACTTCTAAAGAAATTATGAACGTAATGTTGATAAGTTTGGGTCAACCCCAGAAATTGTGGGAGGAAGCTACTCTTTCGCCAAATAGCATTTTTAATAAGATATCCCTTAAGAAAATGGAAGAAACTCCACATGAACTATAAAAATGTCACCCTCAGTCCTGCCAACACTTCAAAGTGTAGAGGCATTTGGCTAAGGTTGAAGTACCAAGTCGAAACAAGTGAAAATCGATCATAAGATGATTGATTGCATATTTATTGGATACTCCAATAATAGTAATAATGTATATCGTTTCCTCGTATATAAATGTGAAATTCAAGATGTACATGAAGGAACCATAATTGAATCGAGAAATGCATCATTCTTCAAGAAGGTATTTCCATGTAAGGACAAGAAAATGCAAGTTCAAATAAAACAATTTATAAAACTACAAATAACATTTCAAATGAGAAATGACTAAGACATAGTAAAAGGGTTAGAACATCTATTTTGTTTAGCCCAGATTTTCTAACATACATGGTAGAAAATGATCCAAAGGTTTTCAGTGAAACAATGTCTACAATAGAAGCACCACATTGGAAAAAAGCTATTAATAGTGAAATAAATTCTATTATGTAAATCCATACTTGAGAGTTGGTTGACTTTCTCCCGGAAGTAATTCTTCATGGTGTAAATGGATTTTCAAAAAAAAAAAAAAACACTAAACTTGGATGGTGTTCGCTATGAAAGTGTAAGCCGCAAGTGTACGAGTCGTGTTCAAGTATAAAATAGATTTTTTGAGTTCGAGTTCTCGATTCCTCGAGAAATATTTACTTTTGATTACACGACTTTAGTCAATTTAATTTTAATAATAAAAACAAACCACATAATCATATTTTATTTTGGAAAATAAGGAAAAATAAACTAAAACTCTAAAAAAAACACACACACTTTGGGATTTTGGAGGAAAACGTGATTGAGATTCATGGTTTTCTCTTAACCGTCACTTAATTAATTTTTCCACAAGCCAATTAACAAATTACTAATTTACGATGTTAAACTCGATTTTTCAATTAATTACCTTTGCCGAGCGAGATTAACCCTAATTATTTGGTTTAACCTGCTATATTTCTATGTCGATTAAAATCAAACAACCACATTAAATCTTTGTAAAAATAGTTCAATGTGTCACCTAAATTAGGAGTATTTCTCTATCTCCTACAAGAACCTAGGGTTTCAACTATTTGGTCTGAAATGCACATTCTTGTCTCTAACGATGTACAAATTACTAAACATAATTATTCATTGACTACATAAATGAAATACATAAAATACAATAGTATATACATATAAAATGAGCATTTTAGCATTAAAAGCTTGTTTGAACACCTTTTTTCCTCTAAAAATGTATTTTAGAATAGTGATACGATGGAAAATGAGTAGTTAGGGTGTGTTTGAGCCACATTATTTTGAAAGAATGTATTCTAGAATAGTAGATTGATGAAAAATGTGTGGTTGAAAAAGAAGGAAAATTTATTGATGTGATAGAAAATATTATTTTATTGAAAAATGTGTGGTTGAAAATGAGTAGATGAATGAAAATGATAATTTTAAATTGAAGAATGTGCGGTTGAAAAAGAAGGAATAATTATTGACGTGATGGAAAATATTATTTTATTGAAAAATGTATGGTTGAAAACAAGATAATGAAAAATTTATTTTGAAGATAATAAGAATCTAACAAGGGCTAAAAAACAAATAATGAAATTAATTAAAGTTAGGTTAAACTATTATCATAAATCCTAACACAAGAAATTAACCCATATTATATATGAGTAATGTTATTTAGCCACGCTGGGGTTGCAACCCTAGTTGAGGTGGCATTAAAAGATAAGTGGAATTAAATGTATCATTTAATTTTATCATTTATTTAGCATATCATTTAGAGCTACCTAAATTGAGGTTGCAACCTCATTAGGGCTACATAACATTATTCATTACATATATGGGCGCCACTTCTCCGCCAAAAACAAGAAATTGGTTCATTTTGCAGCCAAGTCCCTAAGATAATTGCATACTAGGTCCTTCAACTTTGATATTGTATAGTTTGATCCTCAAAATTTGATTTTTATATTAATCATGCCCTTTATAAATTGCATCCAATGTCCTTTGACTTTTTACACTTGCATTTTGATCCCCAATTTCACAATTTTGTACGCTTTCGATCCATTTTCTCTTCCTTTTGCCTTGTTCTCTTTCCGTTTAGGTTTTCACCTATAAAAACAATAATTACACAATTGTGAATAGAAATTCATTCAATTTAATTAATAATTAGCTTGTTAAAGTATCTAATAAGTGTGAAAAACACTTATTAGATGGGTCCATTGATAAATATAAGGTTAGATTGGTTGTCAAGGGATATAAACAAGATGAATGACTTTACTTATTTGATACCTACTCAACCATAAACAAAATCACTTTTAATTGCACATAGATGTAAAAATACATTCCTAAATGGTAAGTTAGAATAAGAGATATACATGGAACAAACCTAAGGGTTCGTCTTTCTTAATCACAAACCAAAATGTTTGTAAACTCGTTAAGGTCTTGTATGGATTGAAACAAGCTCCTAAACATTAACACCAAAAGTTTGACAAAAACGATATTGCCGAATGGATTTAAGATAAACGAGTATGACAATTGTGTACACATAAAACATACATCGAAAGCCTATGTGATCGTTTGTCTACATGTAGACGACATGTTGATAATAAACAATAATTACGAAATAATACTACACACGAAGAGAATGTTAACGAAACATTTTGATATGAAAGACTTGGGAGTGATTGATTTGATATTAAGGATTAAGATCTCTATAACATTAAGAAAAATTGCACTTTCCTAATCTCACTACACTGAGAGTGCACTTAAAAAGTATAATGCACTCGAGGAAAGTTCTGCAAAAACCCTTATTAACACATGTTTACAAGTATTAATAAAAAGAGTGAATGCATGTCATAACTAAAGTATTCACATATTATATGCATTTTAATGTATATTAGAAATTGCACTCGACCGGATATAGCATTTGTTGTGAATAAACTTAACAAATTCACAAGTAATCCAAGCCATGATCATTAAAAGGTTTTGACAAGGGTTCTTAGGTATTTGAAGTATACTTTAGCCCATGGATTACACTTCACAAAATATCCCGCGGCATTGGAAGAATATTGTGATGCAAATTGGATATCCGACATAAAGAATTTCAAGTCTACTAGTGGTTACGTATTTACCATGGTGGAGCTATTGTGTTATGAAAGCTGACAAAGCAAACATGTATGGCTTGATCAACAATGTAATCATAGTTTATTACTTTAGACAAAGCTGGAGTAGAAGCATAATGACTTCATAAATCATTGGAAAATATTTCATGTTGGCCTAAGTCGGTATCTACAATAGGTATACATTTTGATAGTCAATCGGCTATTGAAATGGCGCAAAGCAGAATGTATAATAGTAAGTTTGGACATACATGTCGTAGAAACAATATTGTTTACGTCGAAAATTGTACGTACAAAATCCAAGCCAACTTAGAATGTAAATGATGATTTTTTTTACTGATATAATGGCCTGTAAATTACAAGAGTAAACTACCAGCGTTTTCCTTTGCTTTCGCCAAAGGAGATATCTTAAAATCAAGTGTTTAGAATCCTCTCCCTTCTTCAAGGCTTTGATCCCTCTTTTATAGGGAAAAATCTGTATGTATGCCCCCTCCCTGTCTTTTCACTGTAATACCGAGCTGAGGAAGTATGGTTGTTGGTGTGATAAGATTGGCTGCCGAGCTGGACTCTGTCAGGTTCCTTTTGAGCATTGATTACAAGTGCCCCCCAGCATTTAATGCATGACTTAAAGGAGGGAGCTAACATTTTTACTTGGAGAATCATTTGGGCGTTAACGTAAGACCTTTCTAGATGCGCTCCTATGATTNTGGGCGTTAACGTAAGACCTTTCTAGATGCGCTCCTATGATTGGCGACTCATATATTCTGCCAGTGATTCCTAATCATTATATATCTTTTGCCTTAAAAGACTACACAGGCTTCTTGCGTAAGACACAAATTCTCCGAGCTGACCTTCTATATCCGAGCTGAGTATAGCACTTGCTGATGACGTGGAATAGTCCGACCTTAATTACCTCAGAGGTTGGTGGTCAACAGTTACCCCCCAGGTCAGTATCGACCTAAGTAAGAGACCGACCTTTAAGATTGATTGGCACATTTTCCAACTCTTCGCAATAATTACTTCAATGAATACATGGGACACATGTCATAAAATGACTTGTATGTGAGTTGTAGAACAGACAGGTTCCTTCATCCAGAAGCTTTAAATTCCAGATTTTACTCATTTATTGCTTTATTTGGACAGTTCCGATTAAGGATCTTGTTATTCTGACCCTTTAAATGACCATCTTCTCTTTCATTTTTTCACTTATTGAGTTCTCCATACTTGCTCTCTAAAAGCATTTCCTCCCATTTTCTTTCTCCTGAGTGGTCGGCTTCGTTCAGGTATTCCCTTCCATTAAGAATACCTTTCGTTTATTTGATATACATATTTTTTCTAGATTCTTTTAATATGAGTTCGGACGAATCCCAGGTATGATCCTGAGGTAATAATCAAGAAGAGATTACTCCTTCTTCATCTACTAATTCTTCCTCAGCCAGTTTGGATTGCCAGGAAGTGCTAACTCATATCCCAATTGCTTCATTCTTCCTGCAACCATCCAATTTCCCTAGAAGTATGGAATAGCGGAGAAAGGTTAGGGAGGAAAGGTCATGGGTAGGTAGTGAGGGTGTGAGTCAGGAGTGGGGAGCTGATTCCATTAGATCTGTGGTCACTGGAGATATGTTGACTAGCATTAAGGTTAAATATAGCATACCTAATTCCAAGGAATTAGTAATTTCATCCTCATCTGACCGAGCTAGTGCTCCTCCCTCCGGATGCATAGCTCTTAACACGGTGGTCCTCCAGGCTGGGCTGAGGTTGCCTTTTCCCAAAAATAATCAGGCAGTTCTTTTCTTCCTGGGGAATAGCCCATACCCAACTTTGCCCCAACGGATAGAAAACTCTTATTGCGACCTTAATTTTATGGAGGCAATTTGGCCATCCTGAGATAAATGTTTCTCAATTCAACTCACTTTTTACCTTTAAGGAAGACATGAAAAATATTGGTTTGTGGTACACCAGTGTTAGGCCCAAAATAGAGGGTCCATTAGTTCTAGACACTCCCTCTTCAATTAAAGGATGGAAAGATGAATTTTTCTTTGTCATAGGGGATTGGCAATTCCATCCTTCTAAGGTGGATAGAGAGGATGTAGTCCATACTCTCTATCACTCCTTGTGTAAGTGATAACTACCTTATTTTTACCTCGACCTTCGAATGAAAACTGTCCTTTTAATCTTTAATGTTTCTTTCTTTGCAGTTTACCGTCCTTGTCACCTGAGCTCAGTTCTCCAAAGACAAGCGGACTCCATCCGAGCTTTCTCAAATAGACAAAGATCTTGTAAGTTCGTGAACTCTGATACAAACTTATTGCAGGTGGGTTTACTTCGGTCAGTACCTCAGACCTCGTCATCAAGTCAACCTGCTACTTCTGTTCCTATAGCGAGTCGACCTCAAACTTCAGCTCCCACATCCTCTCGTAAGTAAATTTGAGTTTGGTCGATTTTGTTGACTTCGAATTTTGGAACTAATGTTTTATCACCTTCTGCTTTAGGTCAAGGCCGAGATATGCTGAACTTCAGAGCGGCGAAAGCAACTACCTTAGCTGAAGTAGCTAAGGAAAAAGAAAAATTGGTGCCTACAGAAGTTCCTGAAGAGGTCGAAACTGAGGTTGAAGCCGAACAACCTCTTATGAAGCATCGCCGTTCTGAGGAGTCTTCTACTGCACCTACTCCAACAGTGCCGCCTAATTTTCCTCAGCCCATCCCATTTGTAATCCTAATTACTTCCTCATTTTCGAGGTCGCAAGATAGCTGCCCTGACCTATAGAGGCCAAATATTGAGAACTAATTGGGCGCCGACCTGAGGTCTTTTTGGACTATCTCTAAGCTCTTTCTCTATCCTGGGAGTCAATAGCTACATTGCCCACTCTACTGAGGGAATCGACTGCCATTATGAATAGGATCTGGAATGATAAGGAGTAGCAATTATGACTAACATGCCCATTGGGGAGAATAGCATCTCGGCTCAGCTTTATAACCATCGAGCTACTCTTCATATGATGTCGTTAGCTGAGAAGGTAAGATTATACGTTTTGTTATTTTTATAATTTTTGGTGAGTCTTAACACAATCTATATCTTCTTCTAGGCTAATGACGAGTTCGAGACGATGCTCGCTTTTAGAGATAAAATGAATGTCGTTTTTGAGAAGGTGGAAGCAGAAATAGTAGCCTTCACTGAAAAAGAAAATAATTATGAGGCTCGGCTTAATATAATCGGCGACGAACTCAATGCCAGTTTGACCAATGAACATAAACTGATGGACAAAGTGCAGGCATTGAGGTTGTGGGAGGAGAAGGCAAATACCCAAGCTGAGAGTGAAAAAGCGAGAGCTGACATCGCAACAGCTAGGGCAACATGAGTAGGGCTTCGATATTCCTATTTTAGGAATTTTCACTAAGTGTTGCAGCACATGCAACCTCAGTTCGGCCTACTCATGAGTAGAGCTTTGATATTCTCATACCGTTTATATAAAACATACTTTATTATGGATGATCATGCTATTCATAATATAACTACATCCCTACTGGTAATATTTTTTGAGATGCTCTGCATTC
>CAIGRF010242021.1:0-17008 GCA_903798235.1 Fraxinus ornus
TGTAAACACGGGCCTTCGATTTTGGTTTGATTTACTTTGATTCTCCAATATTTACCCACAAAAGCTTCACATCAAAAAGAGTGAGCTTGACAATGGTGGAGAATTTTCGCCCTCTGGGTATACAAGGGAATTATGAGCACCCGTTAAAATTTGGTTGATTTCATTTTCTTTCTTTTCATAACTTCCAGTTTGGTATCTGAGTTGTATACCAGAACAGCATCATATAAATCATATGCTGATTTTTAAATTAAGCTGGAACAGCTATGCAGTTAGATCAGTAGAGAAAAATGAGCAGACTTATTATGTCACATAATTGGAAAAAAATAGCTATATTTGCCTTTTGCTTTATATTATTTTCAAGAAAACTAACAGAAAGGTTAAACCAGAAGTGGATGGGCACAATACTTTTTTTTTCCATTTTCTAAATGAGTAAATTCAACTGAATCTTTTTTCCAATTTCGTACCTGCTTCTTTCTCGCAGAGAGTACAGCAACTGAATATAATTGATATCCTAATAACTTAGACAAAATTATACAATATTATTTTTCTTGTCTCGACGTGAGAGCTAAACTCATTATTGGCGGTTTGAACCCTTAAATGGAATAACTCCTAAGAGTTAATTCCGAGAAGTAAATTTCTTATTTGTGATCATCAGTGATTGGTCAAGTTACTAGCATCAATGACTACAATACAACATTTGAAACAAGATATCCAGTTATTTAAGCGAAACTACACAAGGATATCAGTTGTAATCAGTTTCACGCAATGTGGTTGAAGAAGTGAATATTCAAGCAATATTTAATTACGTCAACCATTCAAGTGAATATCGATTTGTCTCAAACTCTTGACCTACCTTAAAATGCTCTAAAGGGTATTTGACATCAGATAAATTGATTTGATCCTGCAACATGATTAAGGCATCAGATTAGGAGAGGGGAAAAAAAGAGAGAGATAGAGGAAGAAGAAAAGCTACTTTCCAGGAAATCTACTTACATAGCAAGTATGTAGAAAAGGAATTCTGATAAACAAATTTAAGCATACTATAATGCATATAGATCAATATAAAACAATTACCCCAAGATCAGACTGGAAAAGGAAGATAATACTATACACATATTTGTGTACAATCTATATGAACTGAAGGACAGAATCCAATGTGACAGCAATTCTACTGTGTGAATATTTTTTGCGACACCTCAAAAGAAAAATCAATTGGACTGTCTCTTTAGTGAATTCAATTTGTTGGGTTTAATAGTTAATTCAACTGTACAAGTTTTTTCCCTTGTCTGGATCAGCTAATTTTAACACGGGTTTCCAGATGATGAGATGATCAATCCTTCTATCCATTTTATAAGTTATTATTAATACCTAGAGGCTAAAATAAGAAAATAAAAGTCCTGTGATTGTCTGAAACCATAAGTACATGCATCAGAATTCCTTAAATCACAATCCTATAGGCATTATTAAATATCTATCTTAAATTCAGAGTTAGCTCTAGATGAAGACATTTTGCAAAATTCTCATGGAGTAGGACAAATGAAGGTTTTAACATTAGCCTATCCATACACCACTCTCGCTAACTGAAAAAGAGTTCTAGAAAAGCTTAAACATTTAGCTGCTTTAGCCAAATGAATAATTTTGAGACAATCTTCATAGCTCACTCTTATCAGAAACTACAGGTTTATCAAGCCAACAGTTCCTTGTTTTCTGCAGGATATGGATTGGGCTACACAACAGAAAATTCATGAATAAGTTTGCTTTTCTCACAGTATGAGTACCGACATACATTAGAAGACATCAGGTCCAGCAAATGAATACATGCATACACACACCAGCAAACTCGTGACATGCATAGAATATCTTTCTTTACTTGTTTATACATTAAAGATAACTGAAGAAATTGCTATTATAGTAGAGATCCATTATAGAAATCTTTTTTACCTGTACGACTTCCCAGTCCACAACATTTTTTCTTTCCAAGTGATGACATAATTGTGAGAACACAAAGAGAATTGTAGAAGAAATTGTTCTTTTGTGTATTTATTCACTGAAAGGATTACTTTTTTATCTACGATTCTGGAGAGAAATTAAAAAGGAAACTACCCCAAATCACCTACAAATTACTCTAAGAAATCTATAGTTGTCATGTCTATATTATACAATAACAGAAGGAAGAATAATTGATATTATAGCAAATCTAGTTTACCAAAAACAGCAGATTAACTAGAATCACTAAATCTACTATATTCGCACTAAATCTACCATAATTGATCCATCAAATCTGTTATATCTCAACATTGTGTTCAAATTTTTAAAAATGGTTGAAGACAAGACGGGTAATCTCATCATCTGAGAATGCAAGTTCTGGAATTAGACACCATTACGCTTCCCTCACTATTTCAATCATAATTTAACTCAAAAATGTTGCGCTTAAATTCCTGACTAATTTGAATACGCCTATGACTTTATGCCCAAGGCTCTTGTCATTGCATCACTAAACATACTAATTAAATGGTTTAGCTGTATGTAGGTCTGTCTGAGTAGTGAATTATTTTTAAAATGAAAGCCAAAAAGTTTTGTGATATCCAATATTGGCATCACCAGTAATAGACAACTTTCAATGTTAAGCTGGCATCACAACTTTCAATGTTAAGCCATAGTCCCTTATGGTCATATGGGACAAACAATATAGAGAAACAAAGAGCAGTGGTTCCAGCACTTAATGAGGACAAGGTGCGTAAATAAATAACAACAAACTGTGAACAAACAAAAATTATCTGTTTATAGCACTCTAACTAATCACACCACCAAGTAGTTCCCAGCCTCTCTCGACTACAGTGATGCGTGTAAATGGAAAAACCAAAATATGACAAGAAGGCTTGTTTCATAACCTCAAGACTACAGTAAGCAGAGAGTGTACTACAGCAAACAAAATTAGGCCAGTTACCTTTGTTTGCATCATAGTTGACTTCAATGTACATAAAATAAGCAAAACATACATTTATATGCATAAACCATGTTGTAGAAGAACTCAAACTCCAAGGGTAAAAAATTTGATAAACTAAAAACACGATGGATTAATAAACGTCAAGAGTTCATCATGCCTTAAACATATCAACAAATTTCGGTATGTCTTTAGCAGATTTGACTGAATCCATTTTCCTGCCCTGCTTTTCTGAGATATTCTGCAACAGTTCCTTTGCCCCTGCATCCAAATTGGATTGCTGACAATCGAGGATATATATAAGCTGTATCAAGGACAGCCCTAAGATATTCGAGACCCTAGGCGACAAATTATTATAAAGCTCTTAAATATAATTTTCTATAAGCTTATTCATCTCTTTAATATCATTATTGTTATATTCAAATTGATTTTTTTATATTATTTTTGAAAAATTAAATGAGCCCTTTTAAAATAAATAACTAATTTTTTACTTTCGTAAAAATTATTTTTTAAATTTTTTTTTAAAAACTTATAAGCTTACTGAAAAATTATGGGAGATTTTTAAAAAAAATAAATAAAAATTAAACTCATTAAGGATGTAAGTGTCCAAGTGGTTTGGGCCTCTTATTTAGGTCATCATGTTATTTAATCATGTCTTTTAAATGGAATAAAGGACCCAACTCAAAAAGGAAAAGAATTTTTTTGTTGAATTTTTGGCCTTTAAATTTTTTGAGGCCCGTCGAGAATTGAGGCCCAAGGAAATGGCCTAGGTTGCCTTGGGCCAGGGCCGGCCCTGAGCTGTATCAACAAAGTAGGCATGAAAGAAAAATAATCAGCATTTCATATCTTTATTGACTGAAGTTCCCATAATTGATGGAAGCATCACATTGAAACCTAACCAGAAACTGATACATGAAAGAGAGCTATGACAGCATTCACATACAACCCAATATTTTCCCTCAGATTGGCTTATGAAGCATTGGTATGTTAAAAGCCATACCTTTATCCATGAGACCAAGCCCTAGTTTAGATTGATATATGGCTCTCATTGATAGAATAATCTTGGCATCAATTATTTCCTCCACTAATCTCTTTGTTCTCCGATCAAAAACCTACATGTCAAAAGAGTGTGCAGCGTCAAAGGGTAATGAAAGAACTCAGAAACCTCAAGAATAGAAGTAAAGAAATGAGAAAAAAATTCAATAAGAGAGGTCACAAACACTACAGAGGATTCCCTCTGTTCAAACACATACATAACCAGGAATAGAAGACACTGAAGCAAAGAGAGCATACCAAAATATGCGAAGCACCTGATCCAGATCTCAAACCAACTTCATAGGATGAAAATTGAGCCCATTCACTTACTTTAAACATCCACCTGTTGAGGTATTAATCTTAGAATAACAAAATGAAAATTAGAAAATGAATAATATAAGAGGCTGGATGTATTTTTATTTTTTTTTAACATTGGAAATAACAATATTTCTGTGCATATAATTATAATTATGTAGATTAGTTTATAAGGAGGAAGCATATTCTTAAAATTAGTGTTTACCATTTAATAAAAATGGGGCAGAATTATGGGAGTTGAGTATCCTATTGCCTTTTCTTGGATCTCATATCTTTACTCTGACAACAACTCTCGTCTTCTTCACTTCTCTTTCTTTTTCCCCAATTAACTTCTTTCTACGTATCTTAATTATCCTAGTTCTATGTAAGGTAACTAGTTATTATTTCAAGGACAGCACAGTTCTCACCCATTTGAAGCCTGCTTATCAGTCAAGAATCCTCCTGTCATAACCTGGTTTCCAGTTCCTTCATCAAAACAAAGGGTCAAATGTATCATGGTATTCAGCCCATTTGAAACTTCAAGAATTTCACCGCAGACGGGACAACAATTGATAAGTGGATCCCTGCAACAAAAAAGGACGAAAATATGTAAGCATGGTGAAAAAATTTCTTAGTGATGAAATTAATTTATCGTATCAGTAAACCATTTCAAGTCCTATACACGACTTATTTCCTCAAGGGGGTGGTGGATATCTTGCAGGTGAAAACCATCTTGTAATAGAACTGCAGATACATAGTAAAGGACGCTAGCTAACTAAAAACTTGGCTTATATTCATATTCTTCGTCAACTGGGTCCACAGATTCCTTTCAGCTTCAAGAGCTAAAAAGACAAAGGGCTCAGGCAGGGATAAGGAAATGAAGAAGGATCTTGAGGCTTAAATGTTAAGTGAAGCTCTCCAGGGCACACGTTCCAATGTGACACACTTGTTACATCCAGTGAGAGGCATATGCCAGTACAAATGTATTTGAGCATGTTTAAACTATGTAAAATAAGATACCATGGTTACTTAAAGCAGTAACCACCATAATATATGTAGGGAATACAACCATGTAATTTAGGAATCTCGTAATTTAAGAGAGAAGTTGTCAGTCGTAGAAATTTGGGACAAGCTATTTTATCCTTTTTTGTAATCGTTGTCCTACTTTTAAAATAAGATAAGTGGTCGTAACAAAACCTAGGATTATGTAATCTTATGTCTATATATTTTGTATACTTTTTCCAATCAGAAATATACAGAAAATATCCATAAAATTATCAACAATATGAATATTTTATTGCTCATCATTGTTTTAGGTATTTTTCCAGTATTTAAACATTTGGACAATGATTATAGCAAGGAAAAGGGATTTCTGACATCAAAATCAGCATGTGAACTCTGGTCATCACTACAATATAAACGTTTTACCACTAATATACAATAAATAGAGTATCATTTTAGTTAAAGCAAGGGAAAAGGATTTCTGACATCAAAGTCGGCGTATGAACTCTGGTCATCATAAGACCTAAAATCAATTGGAAAATCTGCAAGACAGTTACTGGTGAGGAGTTCGTTCAGAGGGAAGTGGGGGTGGTTGTTCTACTTTGATGCATTCTTACTTTCTCGTGTAAAGATCCAACAGGGTTTTTGAAGAGAATGGGAACAATGCATAGCTGAATTGGATTTGTCCTCTTGTATATACAGGAGAATATTTGGAACCCTTCTGAAGATGAGCTGAGAGACTCCTAATATGAGCTCTGGTCCCTAATGCACAACCTTCATGTGGCCTGAGTTGACGTGCAACACCTGTAGACTGGTCTTACGGAGACACAACCTCAGCAGCAGCAGATTGGTCTGGGCTCATAATTTCAAGCTAACCCTCCCACCTTGTAATGTCAAGTTGGTGGGTCCACATGGTACCACGTTAAAAAGAGGCTTTAAATCAGCCTCAAAGCTTTGCAGGAAGTAAATTCTTGAAGCCAAGCATGATAAAGCTAGAGCATACTTAAGCTAAAGCTGAGAATATTATAAGTTATAATTTTGAATTACGTAAAATATATACAAAAACAGAAAACACAAACTTCACGTATCAATATAAATATATATATGAAAATCAACCTCAGAAGACCCAAACAGAATTAAATCAGAAAGACTGCTAAGCCATAAAAGACCCAGTTATGTGGAGAAGTAAAGGAAAGTGGAACAAACTGTAAATAAGAAAAATGTATACATTATTATAATCAAGCCTTAAGTAAAATGTTTTGAGAGCCATACTTCTCTTGTTGAACAACCAAAAGCATAGCCAACTCATCCATGCTTACGACACCATTCCCGTCCTCGTCAGCTGCTTTGAAAAGCTCCTCTTTCTAGTAAAAAATATTAATTGTTTGTAAGAACAACGAACAGGAAAAGAGGCCAAATCTGCAATTATACTACAAATGTGAGATGGATTCTGGATTCAGTTACTGTATCTTCTAATCCTCTGACGCAGCTATTTCGTATTCCACCATAAATCGTAGAAGTTGATACATATTCCAGAGATATATTATAAACACAATGGACAGTTCAGAGAATTCATACCCTGGGATGTGATCCGCAGGGTAGATCCAAATCTAGTAATACAAATAATACTTGGACTGGGAATGAGAAAAGTATCAATTATTGCTGCAGAAAGTGAATTCGAAATGCAAACCTTATTAGCTGCCAGTTGATTGCCGAATGCATCAATTAAGTCCGAGAACTCAGCAAATGAAAGGTTCCCGTCTTCATTGTAGTCCTGTGTAAAGCAAAGGACATATGAGACGCCATTCCAAGACCACAAACAAAGTGATAACTACGCAAAGAAGGTATTTATGCCTAAACTCTTTTCATCATAAGATAATTCTAATTGATAAATACCATTCCAGCCTTTTTCTCTTTGAATTGGAAAGTGAAAATCCAATGATTACTTTATTAGCATTAAGTAGGCATATTGTCCTTTGTTTAACATTGATAAAGTAGAATTACATTTCCCGTAGTGTACCACCATAACATATTGCATAACAGGACAAAAGTATGACTTTTAATGTTAATTTTATCCAAAGATTTCATATAAAGACTGTGATCTGGATAAAATTAAACTGGACATAAGGATCATTCATTTCCCTTTTCCTTTGACATACACGTCTTGCAAAAAAAAAAATTGGATTTTTCTTTCCTTTGATATGAATGGATAAAACCACGGTTTCTTTGAACATAGAGATTACCTTGACGAGTTTGATAGATGAACTATATTAAATAGAAATGTGCATGAAAAAAAAAAAAAAAACAGCATATGACTTTAAACCGATACGAACCAACCAGCCAAATTTAGACAATAAAAATGTCCTTCAAGCAACACAGTAATCCTCTATGTGCAACACCAAAGTGCTTTCATTTTCAATACAACAGCTTCAACTATTGCAATGATCCAGTGTAGTAGATATACCGAACGTCAGTATCCCAAAAGAAGATGAAAGTTACAACATACCACTATAGACAAGATGCGCCTCACAAAACTTTTCTCCGTTTCAATTGGATCCTGAAAATGTTAAATATTATGTAAGGCACACAGATAGTATCAATAACCAGCAGAAAGAGCAGTGTATCACACAGATTTGCACCTCAATTGAACATGATAGATATATACTGCCTACAACTACCGTAGCAGCTGATGGATCTTTTAGATCAACCTTCATCTCCAAATCAGACTCCTGCCAAATAATTGTTTTTGAATCAAAATACATATAAAACATCTTGTCCACAATTTAAAAAAGGGAAATTGACGGAAAATATCTGGAAAGAACACTCTGTATAGTGGAATAGCAATCTCTATCTAAAGCAATAAATTAATATGAAGAAATCAGATAAGTAAACAGAATGTCCATAAGAGACGATGAAAGCATGCTTGCAACAAATAAAAGAACAAATTTTGCCTTGAAAATTATCAAGTTCTTAGCACTGCTTTAGTTTATTTCAAGAAATATTCTGTGCACCTGACTTTTTTTCTCAGATATATTATTTAATTACCATATTTTATTGTTTCATCTCCCTGCTAGTTTGGTTATCTTGAATAGTTCAAATTTATAAGTAGCTTTTAAATTCGCATCACAACACACAACTAGTTCACTTTCAGAAAGTAATTAATTGAACCCCATTTAGCAAGAAAGTAAAAGATGTAAACAAATCACTATGCAAGGGTATGGTTCAATAGACTGAAAGGTTAAGAAATTCAACAGAATGTTTGTGCATCCTCAGCAAACATGACCATTCCATATTTATGGTCAAGAAAACAATTGAACTTAAACTAGCATATCATCGTATCAAATTTGATAGATTATACAAACCCAACCAATACTAGTTAGTGGCAGGGTTCATATGCTTAGCTCATTTATAAAACTATAAATTAATGTGACCTTTAGGAAGTTACTTTGCACCTTGGGTTTTGTTTTGAAAACTTTGCAAAGCTCCTTTTCAGTGTTCACATGTTTTCCACTTGTTACAAAAAATGTTATCATAAAATCTAAACGAAACAGGTTTACAAGACATGCGTTTCTGTTAATGTTTTCCAAATGTTGATAACAAAAAGGGAAAAATCAAAAATATCATGTTACCAACCATTCTCTTAGTGTTAGCTCTTGGTGAATGGTAAAAATCTACACCAAGTAACATCTAGTGAAGAAGTTATAAAGGAAAAAATAGTAGCCTCAAAATTCAAGAGAAATGAAAGGATCGAGGAGTAGTATAGCTTCTGAACTAATCACTACTTTGCTTTGGATCCCATTACCTCCATGAAAACTACAAATATTGCAACTTTAGCCATTACAATGGCAGCAATCCATACCAAATTTTACTAAAAAGCCATTGTGTGATTCATGTATGAGACCAAGCATGAGGCCCACATGCCTGTGCACTCTTTGTAAAGATCTATAGCAGAGAAACATGTTCATCCATAGAATTCCTCTTTAAGAAATGAAAGATCATAGAAGGAAACCCAAACTGAGTCTTGATAGTTATTTTCTTAATATATAAAAGCAAATTTTACAAGACTCCATGACCATATTAAGTTGTTACTGAAACTTTTGATTATGTTCATCCTTCCATTCATATCTGCAAATTACCCACGCATTTATTCATTATAGTTAAATAAGTTTATCTACTCCAACAACTAAAAGACATAAACATAAAGCAAACAACCTCTGGAAACAGCATATCTCACCTGAGTAAAAAATTCAAGTAGATCAATCTCACAATAGCCAATAAGGTTGCTCTTGGATAATCTATTGGTCTACATCAACAACAAATATGATGAGTTGGCATGTTATGATACAATGAAGTGAACATGTAAACTCAAAAGATCTAGAATTATATATATATCAAGTACACAAAAAAGCAGAAGAGCAAGAGAATATAAATTTGTATGATGAATATGTGCTCCTCATTGAGATAAAGTTAGTAAGTTCATAATAAATTAACAAATGCAGATATAATACATACCTCAAATATAGATATTCTCGCAACATGTGCCCCTTTTTTCTCCAAAAGAAGTTTTTTCACCTGTAGAAAATGAAATCAATTGCTAATATTAGTATGACAAAATGATCAATATGCTAAACTCTTCCAGCATTGACTGGAAACCAGGCATAAAATGGCACTTTAGTTATTGTGTAAGTAGCCAAGAGCATGGAAGAAAATGAAGAGGGGGAGAAATGTAGAAACTACTATGGCAGATCTCAATATTATCTATCTGACAAGAGAAGATAGTAGAAAAAACATAGTACTGGTTTCCTATGTGGTAACAGAAGATATAATCGCCAAAACATTTTAATTAGTGGCAGAAATATAAATTAAACATCACCACACAGAAATTTTTCGGGAGGTAAAGACTGCCTCATAACTTTTTAGAAAAATCTCTTGGATAATGGTCAAATTGGGGACCGCCCTCTAAGCCAGAAAGAGCTGAGCCTCTACAGTTCATCACAAATGGGCAATTTCAGTCCTCCAAAAGACAAGGCAATTCTTTCATGCCATATGTATCATAGAGTAAACTTCATATTGTCATACTCCCTATATCCTTTACTTGCTCAAATCCTCAATCTACAAAGTGCAGTACCATGTGTAGAAATAAGGTATTGACGATGGATTTCATAGTTGCCATTATCATAAACTTGAAAATTGAAATAATTATCAAACGAATGTTTGTCTCATTGAATATTATATATCCACCCAAATGAAGTGGATAGAGAGAGTTTTGGACGTAATACGCAGAAATCCAAGCGTCAAGTGATGTTAATGTGGGTTTACTCACAGAATTCCAGACAGGCTTGTCAGTTCTGCACAGCCAACAAAAAAAAATCAACATATGAGAATTAGGGAAGAATGTATATTAACATATGCAATAATAGTCAATGCCTTCAGAAAATTGACATGGTATAATCTCAGTCGAAGGAATATCATTTGTCATAGTAACTCTGCACTAAATTAATTTGGCAAAGTAACCCAGTTATTTATAAGAAACATGAGTCCCAGATATCTAAATATTGAAAAAAAAAAAAAGAATATCTGAATCTTCCATGTTAAAAGAACAACATGACAACAAAATCAAAGAAGAGTAAAAAAGATAGGACATCTCATGGGAAGATATTCTTTATAAGAAACAAGTAACACAATAAACAAAAGAAAAAATTTGTGTCAGACCAACTTTCCTCCGAAGGACAATCAAGTCCTATCAAAATTTATTTCAACCAAGCTCCTACTTTTGGAAAATATTAATAAGATTATCTTTAACACAGCATAGTATTTGTACACAAATATCCACTATAATGCCATATATGAGTATATAACACCCACACCCGAATTTTTGGGTCTAATTATGAGAATTGAAAATTTAGGGGCTCATCCACCTTCTAGGACATTGTAACAAACTTAGTATAAATGCTAATTCCCACAAGTTTTGTTCTTTGAAAAGGGGTTGAATGTTTGGTCAAACCCTTATATAAAAATCCTTGATATATGTTTTTTGTCATATTTATGATTGACCAAACATATGGTAATGTGTAATGTGAATGCATGTGTACACAGAATGTAGTATTCACATGAGGAATGAGGGAGAGATTCTTGCTCATTTCACAAATTTCACGGAACAATTTTCAATGCTAGAATTAGTAGTCTTTCCACCATCATGGATTTTTCCTTAATGATGCATGCCTAGTCTTGTCTTATTTAAGCCCCTCATTCACATTCACATTCACATGCTATCACACACTATTATTTTTTTTAGTTCAAATAATATACACATATACACGCACAAAGTCGAGGTGGTAATTGTAAGAGGGGTCAAGCAATTTTATTTGATCTCTATTATCCTTTCTTTTACATTTCACAGTAAAGCATCTCCAAGAGATTCTCTATTTTTAAATAGCATATTCTATCATTTGGAGAACATCTATAAATTTAAAGAGTTAAAATTTTGAAGCACTCCAACAAACTCTTTATATTTAACACTTAATTTTACATCTCCCAAAAAATATTTATTATTTTTTCTGTATCTTTTATTTTAACTAACTTTTCCTTGTATTATTTTATTGTTTTCCTACATTGAAAATTGAAATATTTTGAATGCATTTAATTATAGAGAGTGAGTTTGGCTCTCCAAATTTAGAGAGTCGAACACACTCTCTAAATTAAACTTTTAATTTAAAGAGACTCGTGGGGCATGATTTTAAATGTTGACTCTTGAAAATAAAGAGCATCTCATGTTTAAAGAGTCTTTTGAAGATGCTCTAAGTACGCTACCTATGTTTGAATTATTATTATGTTTCAAGAAAATTATTATGGGTCTCATATGGTATAATATGATTATGATTATGTTAAGGGGATCGGAGTTTAGTAGCGCTACACATAAGAATTCTTACCACATATGTTCGGTAAAATTCTTTTGTCTCCATTATGTTGATTATAATTATTATGCTCCTTGTTATACACGATAATAATTCACGCCATACTTATGAGGATTTTATAAATCTCTCTATTATATTTTCCCATTTCAAGCAATTGATGGTTCGAGACAGTCAACATGGAGATGACAACGGATTAGGATTAATAAATTATACTGTGTTTGAAAACAACTTTTAAGTTTCATTTTTTTTAGACATTATTTAGGCTATGTTTTATGTCAATGCATTATTTTTTTAATAATAAAATTTCGCAATTAATTATTGAAGTTAAAACCACTTTTTTTTTTTATTTGCTTAATGAGTAAAACCGTTTCTTGTTACTATTTAAGTCCATACCAAAAAAAAAAATCAAATTTTATTTAGTGACACTCGAATAGTGGGGGATTCGGGTCGTCACAGAGTGTGCCATTAAGTTATCACCATACTAATGGATTATGATAGTTAATACTAGTATTTGGTCTATAAAGATAAAGAGAGTTCAAGGTGAGTTTTAATTTATTTTAAGGAAAAAAAGGCAATATTTTACTCAAAGATGCCAAAAGTTAGGGAAATGCACTGTGACTAACTGACACAAAAGAGCAAAACTAGAAGAACAACACAGTTTCAAGAGGGTTAAGGACTTGTATGGAAATAGTTTACATATGTAGGTCCTGATCAATTCTAGGACTTATCTTTAGAGCCTAAAGAGGAGTTATGTAAATTTCCTTAAAATGTATAAACAAGAAGATTGGGAAATTTTGAATTAATGATAATTTTATAAATCATACAAGTCCAATATGAACATCAGCTATCCAAAAATTGACCATAAAGTTTTCAGTCACAGTTACTCTCTCTTTTTTTTGTTATTTAAACAAAACATAAGCTTGTTATTCAATTATATGAAAAACATTATAAAGACAAAAATGTAAAGATAAAGTGTAAAACATGAACAACGTAAAAGACGAAACTATCCTCAACAAAGAACTTAAATGACAACAATATCTAAAATGTTCCACTGTTTCTCTCTTAACCGATTATCAGTCTCTTCATTGCTACAGGTGGTGATGTTTCTATTTCCAACCAAAGAAAAGTTCTAACACTGTGCAGACCACAAAGAGAAATATACTAACATAGGATGACAGAATGACTTCTTGTGCATGCATGAACTAGGATTTGAAGACTTAAATGTTTCCATCTATCTCCCAGTCATGACACATCATATAATGATAGCGACAACTATGATGATGATATATACAGTCATTCTCTCCATACAGTACCTGCCACCTCAAAGCTAAGTGTAAGAAAACAAACATTTTCAATACGTATATATTTATTAGACATTGAACAGAATATGCACACAGATATCCCTCTTCAGTAAGTTGTTTGACTTTTATATCAGTTCTTTCTTTCGTCGGCTATAATTAACTTCATTCAGGAAAGGCGGAGTCTTCAATTTGTTCATAGTATGTCCCTTTTCTATTCTATCTTTCATTCTAACTTAATTCATGTTATGTGAAGATTAAATTTAATTTCAATAATCTCTCTTATTTCACACTGCCTCGCAAGCACCTCGTTTTGCACACTCCCTAACCATTTTTATGTTGCTATTGTAACCAGTATTTTGGTTAACAGCATTCAAGTGAAACTCCAAGAATTAACCAGCTTAAGAACAATAGAACTTATTCTATTCATCCAGCCGAGCACTCTCTCAGAACATTATTCGGGCCACTTGGCAGGGCAAAGCCAAAAGCTACTTGCATCTGACACTAGGAGCTGTTTTTGAATATATTTAGATAATTTTCTAAGAGTGTTTTGTCTTAGCTTTTAGAGGACGAAGCTCTCCTTGTAGAAGTAAAATCAAAAGTTTGACAGGGCCCTACAAGAATACATGTACATAAGTACGAAAAGTAGAAGCTCTGGCGCTTAACTGATCAGAAATAGCAGTGCGAAAAGTCTGTTCCCCAAGCGAGACACAAGAAAGCCATTTGTCCTTGAATTTCATTTCCGCCTACGGTAAACACGAAAACATAACTAGCAGACCCACTTCAATATTTACAGATGCATGACTTTGATTCCCCGTGTGTGCTTATATGAACAAACTATCATAGGTGTACCCTGATGAGGCGGAGGCGGGCGATACCCACAAAGTCCTCCTCCTTGAGGAGTTGTTTGGAGAGATTGGACTTCGAGTTTGAGTCACTCCCGTGGCGGTGGTGGTGGCGGCGGCGGTGGAGGTGGAGCCGCTGCCGGAGTTTATGAATTCTTGATGACATTGAGCCTGAAATGTCAGTTGACTCGTCAAAGGCTTCATTTTTCGAAGTCCCGTGCCCCATTTTTTCTCGCTACACGGTACAAAAACTTGCCGAAACAGACAGATAAAGAATCCGAAACAGTGGCTTGAATAATGAATTGTAGTTTATGGGTTCTGAATTAGTGACTCGAATGGATGGCAGCTAGGTACGGGTCAAGAATGGAAGCTTTGTAAGATTCTCAAAGTACAAAAACCTGAGTGCAATGACCGTGTAAAGGTCAATGATTAAAACTTTGGACATTTTTTGTTCGTGGGAATTTGACGTGTTCTTGTAAAGGCTACATATAGTGCGCGTGTTCTTTTTTAAAGGCTGCTCTACTTTTTTTTACATAAGTAATGCTATTTAATTCTATTGAGATTACAACTTCAGTTAAAGTAGCGTTAATGTAACATCAAGTAATAGGTGAGAATACATAGCATTACTCTTTCTATATACTTATATGATCGATGAGTCCTTTGTGGATTTCTTGAAAAATATTAGGTAAAATCGAACCTTTAGAATTGTACGTTGTATATTTATATATTGAACATGTGAATATTCTAGTCGAACTTGTTAGAGCCCCATTTTTTTTTTCAATAGTGCATTTTGGAATAGTAGATTGATGAAGAATGTGTTGTTAAAAATTAAAAAAATTTGAATTTGCGTGTAATATTATTTTATTGAAGAATGTGTGATTGAAAAAATGAGAGAAAAATATATTTTTTGATAAAAAAAAAATAGAGATCAAACAAGGACTATGATGATTATGAAATTTAGTTAGCCCCTGTTTGGGCCATATTTTTTTTTTCATTCTCATTCTTCTACTCATTTTCAACCACACATTCTTCAATAAAATAATATTTTCTATCACATCAATAAATTTTCCTTCTTTTTGAACCACATATTTCCCATCACATCAACCAAAAAAATGTATTATTTTGGCAATAATGTGCACCAAACGGGGGCTAAGATACATAACATAACATTCCAGTGTGCAAGATCAGAAACTTGAGCTTTACAGATTATATAAAATGCTTTCTCATAAAAAAAGGAGTATAGAATATGTACTANTTTTCTATATACTTATTCGATAATTGGACCCATTTGGAATATCTTGAAAAGTATTAGGCACAACAGAACTTCTAGAGCTATACACCATATTTTCACCCTAAATACTAATGAATTTTATGAACATTGAGCATTTGCATAAATTGGGTTAGATGATAACGTGTCTATCTTGTGCTCGATAAAATTGTTGTCTTGTTACTTGTTATGCTTGAACAAAAAATTTCATAATAATTACATAGATAAGAACAAAATTAATTATTGACTTTAATTTTTAAATATGTAATTAAAATTAATTATTGACTTTAATTTAAATTTTTATCAAAATTTTAATACAACCCAAATATGGGTTAATTGGAGTGGGAATTTTGTATTACAACATGTTTGGCGAGCTTTTATAAATTATTTATATTATAAATAGATAAAGATGGATGATGAATAAGTCAATAAGACTTGTGAAGCGCTCGCAAATATGTAAGTAAAAAGTGACTTGGATGTCTATAAACTTGAGCCAAACATAGGCTAAGTTCCATAAGATTTAATTCTTTGAGTGGGCATTACTTCACATGGGCCTTACAGGCCTCGCACAAAGGGTAGGCCCCATCCTTTTTTTTTTTTCTTTCTTCTTTTCTAGTGGAAATTTCATAATTAAGAGGTTTAATTATTCTAATTTCAAATTTAAGAGATTATATTTAAAATTTTAGATCTCGAATATTTTATTTTATTTTATTTACAAACTAATTAATTAAACATATATTTTATTAATTAAATATATTAATGTCACAATTTTATATAATTTGGTCACAAATTCCAAATAATTGATCACATATCTTTTATACGTCACAAATCACAATTTTTATACGTCACAAATTATTTTACGGTCACAATTCAACAAATTTATAGGTCACAAATCAAAAATTTATACGTCACAATTTATTCATCGGTAACAAATACATCAAATTAATAATCACATATTATTTATTGGTCACAAATCATAAGTTTTATAAGCCACGACTTATTTTATAGTCACAAAACATCAAATTAATTAATTACAAATTATATTTAGATCACAATTTATCAAATTATTGGTCACACATTATGTATTGGTCACAATTTATCTGTTTCATTGGTCACATATTGTTTATTGATCACACACCAACCAATTTATTGGTCACAATCAATCAAATCATCTGTGACCACCACCACACCGTTGCAATAGCCTAAACTATCGTCACTAGAACCACCAGCACCACCTCCCAGCAACAAAACCATTGTCTCAAATACCGTAGCCAACATCACCACCACCACATACTACCACACACCGCACAAATCCACAGCGCACCGCACCACCCACAACCACCAACACAATCCCCAAACCCGCCACCACCATTTGCACTTTCAATACACTACAAATCATCATCCATCAG
>CAIGRF010242021.1:32019-42515 GCA_903798235.1 Fraxinus ornus
CCCCCCCCCCCCCCCAAAAAAAAAATAAAATAAAATAAAAAACAAGCAAAATCATGTTAATGGATCAATCGAGTGTACACAAATTTGAAGCAACAGCGGGGCATATAATTATCAGTTAGTACTACAATGCATTGTGGTTTGATGTGCATGGATATTTCATGCATGTCAGTATCGGTACTTAAAAGATCATTGTTCTATATATATGTGTGTGTGTCGTTCAAAGTACAAATTCCCTTAATTAATTTCATCATGAAAAATGTTGAATTAATATGCTAAAGCATTTTGTGGAAATTCTACAAAATCTGGGCATTAGATCCTCAAATTTAATTTTTGGATCTAATTTGGCAAACTAATTTCATCAAGATCCTCAAGCGACAAGAAAACTTCATCCAAGCATGAAAGCTCCGGCCCATCGTTGTCGTCATCGTCACCATCACGCTCATACACACGACAAACCACCCATTTACTGTAATCCTACAAGAAAATATAATAAAATTTTCTTACTCAAAAAAGTAAATTAAGAAAAAAAGTTATTCTATATATAAGCAACATCACTAAAGTTATATAAATATGTACTTACTGCCATTCTGGAATTTCTTCTTCTTGATGATCTACTAGTAGAAGAAGAGTCTGAAATTCTATATTCCTGCATCATCCAATTTGTTTTGACACCTTCACCAATGTAAAATGCATAATATTTCTTCATCCCAACCTTTTGGTTAGAACTAGAACTGTAAATCGGTTCATCAATCCCTATAGCCTGCCAATATCCACTCCCAGTAATTCTATTCTGTGTTCTTCTGCTATAAAAGTACCATCTGTTGCCTTCTTTCATTGCTTTACCTACATCACATAGAAAAAAACACATTTAAATAAGTAATATATCCACTTTTCACTAACAATTTAAGTTTTTAGTTGAGCTTGTTCAACATATAGTATTGTAGCTGATAGGGAAGGAGCCATTTGAGGGCCATTGGGTTTGAAGAAAATGTAATTGATCCAATTTTTGGATTGAATAATAAACTAACAAGAACAAAGAGGGAATTAAGAGGGAGGCATGTAAATATTAAAAATAATATTTTTAATATTCAAGTGGTACGCCGATGTCCATTTATGAAAATTGTGCATGTATTCGGTGGAATTTGGTGGTGTGAATAAAAATAAAAAATAAAAAGTGAATGTGGGCCGCATGCGCAGATCGAGCCATCGAGGAGAGTGTTGAAGACTAAATTGAATTAAGTAAACCCGTTGCTTCTCTAATATAACTTTTATGTGACTACAAGATAAAATCGGAATAAGAATTGGTTTTACCCTCTAAATCCCATGGATCATAGGGATAAAGATCAAGATCCGGAATGACATCAGGATGGCAAGGCAAGAGTGCTGCTTTTCGATGAAGGAAATGAACCACAAGCTCTTCATCAGTTGGATAGAATCGAAAACCTGGTGGCAGATTCACATTCCTATCCCCCATCAATGATGATCAGCCTCTCAAAATGAATATGTATACTTAGGAATACAGTAAGAAGTGATAATTAGACTGTACTGGTAGAGTGTGATATATTTATAGGAATGAAAAAGAGGAGAGAGAAAGGGATTGACGTGAGAGAGAAGGGTGGGTTTGTTTTGATCAACACCACCATCAAGATTGAAAGCTCTTCTTCTTTTTTATTTTGGTGTTTTTGGCATTTAAAAGTGGGGTATCCTGCTCTCCCAGATGGCGGAAAACGGGAAATGTTGGGTTTTCTTCATATGGGAGGGAGGGACCTAGGTTAGGGGTAGGTTAAGCATATACAGTATATCTGTATATGTATCTACTGTGGTGATCTTGTGTCCACGTTGGGCAAGAGTTATTATACCCACTGTGAGTGTGACAATATCTGGTGCTGCCATGTGAGCCACGAGGATATGACGTGATAACACCAGATGTTGCCACATCCACAGTGGGCATAATAATTCTTTTCAACTGTGGACAAGAGATTAAAAAACATATATATATATCTATTGTCGAAATTTGGAAATAGGGTTTTCTGTGTGCGTATTTTTTTTTTGTGAGGGAGCATTGCATTTGCGATCCCCTAACTTATTGCGCGAGTAGCAAGTTAATCTAATTAAATCTTTGAAAAAGATGTAACTAGTAGTCTAAAGTTTTTAATATGGTTGCACAATCAACTATTGAAAACAAGAAACATTCTAATTTTCACGAGACCTTTTTTCATGATATTTACTCATTGCAAACCTTAATATTTTACTGTGAGGGTGTTTGATAGAGATTAAAATATGATTAAAATTGAAAAATTAATCGTTATTGTTGACTTTTATTATATGAGTGAGATTCAATAACGACTATATTTTCAATTTTAATCGGATTTTAATCGCTCGCAAACAAGCCATGTATGAATAGCATTTGCTGCTACACTTTGAGGTTAAAAAGGTGTCCCTCTACTCCTACTCTTGAATATGTAAGTATAGGACTAAGAAATTACCCAACCACATACGTTTGTAACTGGGTCTACGATATTATTATAACTTGCTTGGAGATAGATAACTCGCCTTTTGTATTCTACATGAACCAATATGTCCAATTCTGAAGTTACGGGATCTTAATAAAATGTCTTACTTCATATTTATTTTTTGGTAAAGGGTCCAAGTTTGTAAATAGAACCTAGATTTATAAAATTAGACACGAGTGCCACAACAATTTAATAGAGATTTTGATGTTGGAGACAAATTTGGATTTTATAGAATACCCTCTATAAATTAATAACCTTGCCTAAATAATAAAAAAAATTGGTCTCGATTTGCAAATTACCATTGTAACTACAAATGGATATTTCTAGATGTACATAATTTGGTATACATAAGGGTATCCACCCCCTCACATAAAGGAGGGACCCATGTGAATAAAAAATATTTTTTTTAAGTGGGTC
This sequence comes from Fraxinus ornus, assembly GCA_903798235.1. NCBI lineage: Eukaryota > Viridiplantae > Streptophyta > Magnoliopsida > Lamiales > Oleaceae > Fraxinus > Fraxinus ornus. The sequence goes on from CAIGRF010242021.1 coordinate 34,950, forward strand.
CCACCCCCATGTGAGAGGGTGAATACCCTTATGTACACCAAATTATGTACAACTAGAAATATTCATATTCTAAATGAGCACGATACAATTGAAAGCCTTGTAGAATACACCAGTACTTGTCGTGCTACAACCTTTTTCTCCACAACCTGAGTTTTATTCAACTTAGGAAGAAAGAACTGAAGGTGAACTTGGCAATCACATTTTCAGACCAGTGGATCCATGTAACTTAGCAAAGACCAAATGTAATGTCCATAGCCATCCAGCCACCGACCACCACCCTAGAAGTAGATCTTGCCACTGGTGCCCCGCCCATCACTGCCCCGACTCCTCAAAAAGCAACCAATGCTAAGGTAACTGCTGCCATCACAACTCCTCGCCTCACTTTATAATTTGCTATGAATGAATCTGCAAGCAATGGTACAGCGGCGCCTAAAGAAAAAGCAAGTGCTGATTCCATGGCTGCCAGCCAAGGGTTGCGAAGTTTTTCCTTTTCCAATTCTTCTTCATTCTGTCCATTGTTTGTCATTGTCTTTTCATTTGACCGTTCATCTTGAAAGGAGGGAATTTATATAACTCAAATCAATGGTCAAGATTAAGCTTCCCGAAACAACGTATTTAGGAATCTCGTCCGAGAAGCTTTTCATTGGTAGTAGATCCAATACCACCTTAAATTCCCTAACATGTCTTGATCATGCGCAACCTACGAGAACAGCTTTCTTCCTCAGCTTGTAAAGCGTGTGTTATAGATCGGATAACTAGGAATCAAAGCCCGATCTATCTAAAAGTAGAACTCGAAACCTAGAGGATAATTGTTGTTACTGGCATGAAATTCACATCACATAGTAAAACTAGAATTCGTGTTGAAGAGTCCTGACAGGTCAAGTTGAAACATTGCCATTACTGGAGGTCGAAGTCGAATTATGGGAGACATCATGTGAAAACATCATCATGACATAACAAAATAAGTGTTTCCCTTGACGACAGCACATTCAAACCAATCAATCAAGAATATGACATGATGGCTTAGGACATAAGCCTAAGACTTAAGGGTCATCTCCCTACCGTGGCAGAACTCACTAATCAATCAAATCTCTTCAAATGGACGGTGGCACGCAATTTTAAGTCAGAGTTTAAATTGACATGATTAGGACAACAAGCTTGAGTCCATGATCTTGTACAAGTCAATGAAGGTGGATGAGAAAGGAGTTCGAACTACAAAATTCTCTCTATATAATTATCAATTTCCAGCATTATAACACTATTTTAGCTCAAATCAATAGACGTTGATCAGAAAATTCAAGTCAATTTTTGTCATCAATTAGCATTTTGTAGAACAACATTGGACAAAAATTGGACCATCTTCAATTCATACACCGACATGTTAATTTATGACAAAATTTTGAATGCAATACTTTTAAATAACCCGGAAAATACATCAGAAATGGACGTCACATATTTTATTTATTTTTAATTCAAACTGCATCACATACAGGTTTTTGTGGTCTTGAAGAATCTGATGCCACATCCTTGGTAGATTCAACCAATGGCCAACTTTCACACTAACTTCAAAAACTATGAAGCAATGCAGACGGGCTGAGCGAGTTGTCCCTTTTATTCGATCCGTGGACAGTTTAGGCTCGTTCAGGAGCGGATCGAGAGCATTTGTGTTGTGGGGTCATTTTGGAATAAAAAATGAGAATTCAAAAAAAAAATGTTAGGTAAAAAAAAAAAACTCAAAAATTAAAATTTGTGGGGTCACTTGACCCCACATGACCCCATGTGGGATCGCCCCTGGGCTCGTTTTGATATGAGCCATGGACCAAACAGGCTCGACTCATCAATATGCAAGCTGGCACGTGGGCCAAGGCCACGAGCTAACTCATGGCTTGTGGGCCACCAACAATCATAATTATGATTGTTTAGCACCAATGGTGACTTTAGACCATTTTTTAATGAACATTATTGAGTGGAAAATGTATTTTAAATAGTGATTTGATGAGAAATATGTGGTTAAAAATAAGAAAAATTTTTGAATTTGTGTGTAATATTATTTTATTGAAAAATGTATGGTTAAAAATGAATTTTCATAAGAATGTGAACCAAAAATGATCTTACTTTTATTTTATTTTTTTAATAGAAAATTGTCAGATTTTTTCTTTATAAACTCCACTCCACTTCATTTCTCCAACAATATCTACTTTTATCAATCTGAAATTGTTATAATCTACATTTTAGCTCTTTTATTTCCAATCTAAAGTTTTATTATTTTTAAATTTGCTTATTTGAGTTATTTATATTTAATTCTAGTATAATTCTCTTTTTATACATCTTTCTTACATATATTATTTCAAATGGATTACAACATATACTTAGAAATTGATGAACTCAACCAATTCTTTGGTGCTTTCAACACATTAAATTATAATTTGTGTTCTGAATAATGTTTCAATTTATAGTGTTCTAAAACAATGTTTCAATCCCTAATGATTTTGTTGATTGACCATAGTAGTACGAGCACATCATTCTTTACATTATTTTTCACACACTGTCACCGTTAGACAATTTTAAAAAATAATTTTTTTTTACCTCGAATCCTTTTTTAACAACTCGTCAAATGTCAAACTAGATGTACACTCGAGCATATTTTATTAAAAAAATAGACTAAAAACAAGAAAATTTTATCACATATCTAGGCCATATATAAAACTCATCTTATGCTACAATCTCGTGAATATGAAAATTTCTTTACTGCTTATTACAACGATTGATGCTCATACGATCCAGAACTAGATTTACAAGATCATGATTCAAAATTTTCATTTCACGTGAGAAAATTTTTGTTTTATTAATCCTACTCGAGACTTGAAATCTCAAAATTCCACATAGCTAAGTGGCTGCTAACAAGCTACAAGCCCGATTAATTTGTACTGAAAACAAAATAATATAAAATGATCGGTTTTGAATAAAAAGAGAGCATAATCCAGAGACTTTATACCAGTGAGGTCATGCACTGTTATTTCAGATAAGAAAACAGCTTAGTCGCGACCTGTGTTTGAGAAGCATATCGGCAGCAGATCAGTACAACAAAATTTCAATCATTGCCCTAAAGAAAGCAGAAGCAAAAAATACGTAGGCAGAGGAAATGAGGCTTACACATTTGTCAACACAACGCCAATAATCAAAGTATTGTCCAGTACAGTGTTTGTGCCCTGTTTCATCACCTTGAATCCTTTTAGCACACGCCTATCAGAATCTTCAAATTAGATTTTCAATTTGACAGAAGTGTGATAGATAATGATAAAAGAGCATAGGTATGAGCCATGCTCGTTCCTTGTGTGATTGAATGTCCAAGAACTGCACAAACTGTGCATGGGTGTCATCCAGCGACTACTGGAACAGAATGTTTAAAAGTTGCAGATAAAACAAACCGTTACAAAAAAATTGAAATTTGTCTACTCATAAAGCTTACATACGAATCATCCAACAGCCAATTAATCAGGAAATCTCATACCAAATTGCTCAATGACTTTGTGGTGATGAGAGACAAAACGATTACCCAGTGGCAAACAAGTTGATGCCTCGAGAGCAAATTTTTTGAGGAGGACCAAAGTAATGCGAAAACGAAAAAGAAAAAGAGGAGGAAAGGGAAAAATGAAAAATAAAGTAATGTGTATTAAATACTACAGTTGGCAACATTACATATTAAGTGATCACATGGTCAGCAAGCAGAAAGCTACGCAAGTAACTAAAAAAATAAACGAAGCAAACAAAATATCAGAGAAGAGCAACAAGGGCTCATTTTTGTTCCTTCAGAAATCACCTGATACTCTCTAAGTGGCCGTGTACATGGTGCCTTGCACCGCCGCTCTTCAAGTTCCTTCTTTGGATCTATGGGTTCCTCATCCGCCCTACATGGACAATACAAATTTGAAGCACAGGTCAACAAAGAAGGCCATGGAGGGTACTCCTTAAATTAAAGCATGTTTAGGAAGTGTTTATAACAGTTAAAATTATGGATAGAGGCAAATCAGTGATAAATAAGCAGGTGCTACTTGTGGATCCCTCAAATCAAAATGTGTGGATAAAATATGGCTTAACTGTTTTATGAACAGTAATATAAACATGAACCAAACATAGGCTTAATCATGCACTATAAAGTACTACAACTAGATATTCTGTGGGTATCTAACTCGGACCTCTCTCTCAAAGTCTCCAAATTTTCAGTCAAATAACATAGGACTTATACTTCGTAATCTTATACGCACATTTGACAGTACATTCATCCTGAAGTTAGGACAAACCTCTTTATAGAAGCTTAACCAGTGTTTTCAAAAGCACGTTAAGTTACACATTAAGGGGAGATCACTAGAAGCCTCAGAGCTATGCTTTAAGTGCCTTTGTTGGGGCACAAGCCTTGAATCACTGAGGTGTATTCGCCCACGGCATAAGCCTCTGGCAGGTAAAGGCGCTCATTCCTTAGTCTTGCCCTTACTAGCTATTTTTCGTTAATCTTAGTCTCTCTTCTTTTCTTTCTTGGGTATTTTTCTCTCTTTTTTTCCCCTCTGATTTTCTCTTCTTTTAAAATCAAAGCAACAAAATTCGTAAAAATAACTGATCACTTATTTCCAATTGTCTAGTTTTTGTTGTAGTGGTTTTTTCATGTGATTACTACTTGTAATTTACTTTCTGCTATTTTGTTTATCCATTTTAAAAGTACATGTTTTTCACCCTGTTCAACCCATGCATGGTTTTCTGAAAATGAAACCTATCGACTTCTCCAAAAGAAGGAAAAATGCTTGTGGACAGAGGACCATATTATCGATTTGTAATCAGGGCAAACAAATGAAAGCAACAGTACCAATAATGTTTAGGGCAATAATAAAGAACCTAAAGGAGACGTAACTGATTGAAAGAAAAAGAAATAATAGTACTCACATGGTTGAATATTGCAAAAGATGCAGCAAAAGCACCTGTTCAAAACAATTTTTCGATAGATCTTCCAATAATCAGTCCGAGAAGCATAAAAATAAAACTTTGGAATTTAAAGAGAATGAATGAGAAAATGAGAGTATTTTACCGGTTAAACGGAGGAGCAAATCTCGACGCCGGCAGGGTATGAATTCCAAGGTTCCGGGAGATCGGCGTTGATTAATGTGCACAAGGTGCGTTTTTTATTATCAAACCGAATGTGCTAGAAAAGTATAGATTGGGTCCGTTAATGGGCCGGGTCATTCACCCCTAGGGTCCATTGGGTTTCAACGTGATTCAAAATTAAAAAATAAGGTTTAAAATTTCAAAAATTATATATTATTTAATTTTATTTATGAAATAATTGATTAAAAATATTTTATGAATTAAACATATCAAAGTTACAAATCTATATAATTTGGTCACAAATTATCGAATTAATTGGTTATAAATGATTTCTCAGTCACAAGTCAAAAATTCTATAGGTTACAAATTATTTCTCGATCACAATTCAAAAAATTTATAGGTCGTAATTTATTCATCGGTCATAAAATCTAAACTTTTATTGCTTACAACTCATTTAACGATCACAAATTATCAAATTAATTGATCACAATTAATTTCGCGATCATAACTTAATAAATTGTGAGTCATAATTACATTTTTTAGGTCACATATTATTTATTAATCACATATTAACTAATTTAATGTTCATAATCAACTGTGACCAATAATTGGTCACAAACACCCCCTATCATCCCATCTACCACCATCACACCACTACCATCACCCCAGCCTAACCACCATGACCATCGTCGCCTCACTACACCGTGCAAAATCACCACACCCACACACCACATCAATGCAAACCTACTACCACCAACTAAACACCAAAAATCAGATAATCAGATGAAGACGACGGTTGGAAACTTGATGTCGGAAGAATCAACCACCGCATCGCTGTCAAACATCGCCACCAGAGCCACCCACCACCTCACAACAACCAATCATCAGAACCACACACCGCTAGAGCCACCACCCCACTGCAACCTTACGGAGCACAGTACCTAACCACCGCAACCATACACCACCACAGCTCCTACAGTCAAGGGCACCACAACCGCATACCACCACCACTCCCACAGTCTAGGGCACCACAACCGCACAATACCACTGCACAACACACCCTAAGGCACCGCATGTACTTGAGTATTAATCCAAAAACATTTTATGAATTAAACATATCAAAGTTACAAATCTATATAATTTGGTCACAAATTATCGAATTAATTGGTTATAAATGATTTCTCGGTCACAAGTCAAAAATTCTATAGGTTACAAATTATTTCTCGATCACAATTCAAAAAATTTATAGGTCGTAATTTATTCATCGATCATAAAATCTAAACTTTTATTGCTTACAACTCATTTATTAATCACAAATTATCAAATTAATTTATCACAATTAATTTCGCGATCATAACTTAATAAATTGTGAGTCACAATTACATTTTTTAGGTTACATATTATTTATTAATCACATATTAACTAATTTATTGTTCATAATCAACTGTGACCAAATAATTGGTCACAAACACCCCCCTATCATCCCATCTACCACCATCACACCATCACACCACTACCATCACCCCAACCTAACCACCATGACCATCGTCGCCTCACTACACCGTGCAAAATCACCACACACACACACCACATCAATGCAAACCTACTACCACCAACTAAACACCAAAAATCAGATAATCAGATGAAGACGACGGCTGGAAACTTAATGTCAGAAGAATCAACCACCTCATCGCTGTTAAACATCGCCATCAGAGCCACCCACCACCTCACAACAACCAATCATCAGAACCACACACCGCTAGAGCTACCACCCCACTGCAACCTTACGGAGCACAGTACCTAACCACCGCAACCACACACCACCACAACTCCTACAGTCGAGGGCACCACAACTGCATACCACCACCGCTCCCACAGTCTAGGGCACCACAACCGCACAATACCATAGCACAACACACCCTAAGGCACCGCACAACCACAATGCACCACCATACCCACATCACACCACAACTATACACAACATCACATCGAATTGTCACATAGCACCGCATCGCCCATTAAACAAATCAAAATCAAGGACAACTATTAGTGATTTCCACCGCAACACAAAGCATCGCCGCCGCATCATCAACACAGTCAAGCGACGAGAGCATTTTTCACCGATGGTAGCTCGCGGCCATGGCGTCGAGGCATCTAGAGAGAGCGCGCACGCTATGAAAATATTTAGGGTTTGGAAATGAGGTGGGTGGATGTGGGGTATGTTAATTAATTTAATTTTAGAATTTTGGCCTTGTTTGACCCACGTTATTATCTCATTAAAATGAAAAATATGATCGTTATCCATCACATCAACATTTAAATTCAAATTTTCTATCTTTTGTGTGGGCCCCAATAACGACTATATTTTTCATTCTCATTCTACAATAATTTGGCTCAAACGTGGCTTTATTATTAATATTTAGAATTTTAACTATATTTGATTTTTGAAAAAAAAAATTATACTCTTAATTA
>CAIGRF010242071.1:8009-28327 GCA_903798235.1 Fraxinus ornus
ACTTGTCACATCTCCGGACGAAATGTTGCGCATCCTTGTGCAAGGTGGGCCAGTAGTACCCTTGCCTCAATACATTTTGTGCTAGCTACCATCCGCCGTGTGATTGCTACAAATGTCCTCGTGAATTTCTCTGAGTACATAATCCGCATGTTCTCCTCCAATACTCCTCAACAGGGGCAACGAGAATCTACGTTTATACAGTAAGCCGTCCTGAAAAATGAAATGGGCAGCTCTTCTTCAGAGTTTTTTGGCTTCTTCTTTCTAAGAAGGTAGACTGGTCCTTCAAATATGATATGAAAGGCTTCATCCAGTTAGGCGTATCTTCCATCAACATCACCGTTTCTCCGACCTCGATTGAAGGCCTGGACAGATGCTCTTTGGGGACAGTCGTGAGTAGATCGGAATCTAGGCTACTTGCTACTTGGCCAGTACATCAGCATGTGCATTATATGACCTCGGGATTTGCATTAATTGGAACCTTTCGAAGGATGGGACAAAGTTCATTGCTAACTTCAAATAAGCTGCCATAGTCTTGTCCCTTGCCGAAAAATTCTCATACACCTGGCTAACTACCAGCTGGGAATCATTACTGATGATGAGCCTCTTGATTTTCAATTTCTTAGCTAATCGGAGTCCCGCCAATAGGGCTTCATACTCAGCTACATTGTTTGTAGCCTTGAAGCCGAACCTCACAACGCATGTTAGTTTGTGACCTTCCAGACTAACCAAAACAACTCCTGCCCTTGACCCTGTGTCCTCAAAAGATCCATCAATGGAAAGTCTCCAGATTTGGGATTCGAAGGGTTACATTTCTTCTTCGACATCCAGAATAGGGGTGAATTCTACCACAAAATTAGCCAAAGTTGCCCTTTGATGGTTGTCCTTGGTTTATAAGTGATATCAAACTCGCTGAGTTCGACGACCCATTTAAGTAATCTCCTGGAAGCATCAGGCCTTTGAAGCACTTGCTTGAGAGGATAATTGGTTAAAACATGGACGTTGTGAGCTTGAAAATATGGCCGTAGCTTTCTTGAAGCTGTCACTAGAGCGAAGGACAATTTTTCCGTGTAAGTATATCGTGTCTCTGCCGCGATTAACGCCCTACTAACATAGTAGACTAGTAGCTGATGACCGTCTTCCTCTCTTACCAAAATCGAACTCAGAGCCGCTGAGGTTACCGCTAAGTATACGTATAGTACCTCATGGCCCTTTGATTTGGAGAAGGGTGATGGCTGTCCTAGGTGCTTCTTCAGCCCCTGCAGAGCCAACTCACATTCTTCTATCCATTGAAACTTGTTTGCGCCTTTGAGAATTTTGAAGAAGGGTAAACGTCTATTGCCTTGGAGATGAAACGGTTCAGGGCTGCCACTCGTCCAGTAAGGCTTTGCACCTCTTTGGCTTTTGCGGCGACTTCATTTCAATCAAAGCTTTGACTTTTTCAGGATTCGCTTCAATGCCTCTTTGGTTGACAATGTATCCGAGGAACTTGCCCGATGATACCCCGAATGAGCATTTCAGGGGGTTGAGTTTCATTCGGTATCTTCGCAGAATGTGGAACGTTTCGCTGAGATGAGCGATATGATCCGCTGCTTCCAAGCTTTTTACCAACATGTCATCCATGTAGACCTCTATCGTTTTGCCAATGAGGTCGGCAAACTTTTTGTTAACTAGCATCTGATATGTTGCTCCGACATTTTTCAACCCGAAGGGCATTGCTTTGTAGCAATAGAGACCTTTGTCTGTGATGAAGGAAGTATGCTCTTCGTCCGGTGGAAACATTGGAATTTGGTTGTACCCAGAGTAAGCATCCATGAAACTGAAGAGTCCATGCCCAACCGTGGAATCAACCAGCTGGTCTATCCTGGAAAGTGAGAAGCTGTCTTTTGGGCAGGCTTGGTTCAGGTTTGAGAAGTCGATGCAGACCCTCCACTTTTCGTTGTGCTTCTTAACTAGGATTGGGTTAGATATCCACTTTGGATATACAAATTCTCTAATAAAACCATTATTAATCAACTTCTTTACCTCGTCCCTAAGCGCCTCGTATCTTTTTAGGTTGAGGGCCCTCCTTTTCTGCCTGTAGGGCATGGCTTTTTGGTCAATGTTCAGGTGATGACAGCTGACCTTCGGATCGATACTTGTCATGTCGTCGTGTTTCCAGGCGAACACATCCAGATTGCTAAGCAAAAAACTTATCAGCTTTCCCTTCATTTCCGTGGGGATGTTGTTTCCCACCTGTAGGTGCTTTGTCATATCCATGGGGTCTACTGGGAAGGTCTCCAGCTCCTCCATTGGGGCTGTTGGAGGTTTACAATCGATAATTCGGGGATCTAATTCTTCCAAGCCAACTGCTTTTTCCGCAGTTGTCCCTTGCTCATGGGCTTGCATAGTGTCGGAGACGTTTCCTTCTTCGGTGGCTTCAGCCATGAGGACATCTTCCCCTTATTCAGGGAGGTCGTCCATTTCGACGTCAGCGAAGATGAAGTGTATTCTGGGCTAAGCTTTCCTCAGAGAGTTGGAGTAGCATTCTCGAGCTCCTCTTTGGTCACCTTGAATAGTAACGATGCCATTTTCAGTTGGGAATTTCATGTATAAGTGGTCAATTGAAGTGACTGCCCATAGCTCCTTTAAGGCGGGCCTTCCAAGTACTCCGTGATAAGCAAAGCGGTTATCAACTGCGAAGAATTCCATGAAATGGTGAGCGACAAGAGGTTCCACCCCTATCTCTATAGCTAGAGTAATTTTACCTCTTGGGATGATGCTATCTCCCGTTATCCATATAGGGGAGAGCTCATTGGGGTTAGTTCGTGGTCCACCCTCAATTTGTCAAAGGTCGTGCCGAATATGATGTTGACTGAACTTCCATTAACCACTAATGTCCTTTTCAGGCCATTACGGGCCATGACGGCTCTTATAATCAAAGGCATCACAGTGTGGATAATGTACTCCCACCGTATCCTCTTGTGTAAAAGTGATCGGAGTGACTGTCCTTCCATTCGGAGATTGGTTCACTATGTAGCTGGTCATGGCTGGGTCACCTGCTTCCCTAGCGTAGTTCTTTTGAGAATTTCTCGAACCTCCACCTACGTGAGAACCTTCGATGATCGTGTCAATTTCTCGGACGGGTTCTTGTTCGCCATTTGGTGGGGGACATCGCCTTTGCCTCTGACCCTCTCTAGGTCTTTCGATGTTGTTTTCTCTTCCCCTTGGAGGGTCATTCCGGTTAGGCCGATGTTGTTCGCTATTTCGAGGTGCCTGACCCTGCCTGTTTAGAGTATCGTTAGGGTGACATCTTGCGATGTCCCGATAATCTTCTGTTCGATGCCCATACGACTGGTGATACGTGCAATACTGAGGTATCTCATCCTTATTCCTAGGTTCAACACCTTGTCCCTTACCTCGATTTCTAGGTTGGTAGGACGTTGATACGTTACAACACCATGATTGACTTCCTCATAGGCTAGGGTCGGTACTGCGTTAAATGTTGTTGCAGCCAGTTCTTGACCAGTTTCATCGCGGCTTAGCTGTTCATCAAATAGAAAGTAGGGCCTTTTTCCCTCTGCATTTGTGGAGGTGGCAGACCCTGACTAGCCCCGTTCTTGTGATCCTTCAACTCCTCGTTGAGGATCTGGCGCCTTATCGTTTCCAACAAAGCGTCATAAGTGGCAGGATCTTTATTTTGTACGTCTCTCCAAAAAAGGGAGTTCATGTCCAACCCTCCCCTGAGGGCAGTTAAGGCTTCCCTGTCTATGACTTGCATGCAGTACGTCATCTCGTCGGTAAATCGTGATATGAAATTTTTCAAAGTTTCACCTTGTTGCTGCCTTATATCCTGCAGTCTTTGGATAGGTCTTTCTCAATCCTTGCTAGTCGCAAAGCACTTTAAGAAAGATTTTTTGAATTCGGGCCAACTTCGGATGCTTCCTTCCGATATTCTAGAATACCATATTTCTGCCTCCCCACTCAAAGTCAGGTGGAAGGCTAGTACACTTCATTGCTGGAGTGGTCCCCTTCAAATTCATGTGTGTTTTGTAATTATCATATGTTTTGTGGGGTCTCCCCTTCCATCGGGCTTTGGGATCTTAGGGAGCGTGAAATGGTTCAGCATAGGGGCATTCCTTATAGCCTCGGAGAATGGAGAGTGCTCATCATTGTCATCTAAATCACAGGATCTTTGAGGCCTATCTAGGTCCTCATTGTTCTTTTGGTATGGTTGTGGGGGCCATTAGGAAGCCCCAGCTTCATTTCTAGCTTGATTTCGGCTTTCGCGCTTATTTCTAGGGGGTCGAACTGGAGGCTCTTCTTGGCACATTGGCTGATCCTCATACGGGCGAGGCTCCCCTATTTCTAGGCATCGGTGGCGAAGAGTTGAGTGGCCTATTTCTAGGCTCTTGGGGTGAGAAAGCCTGCCTATGTCTAGGCGCCCCTGGGCCTATTCTGTCGAAAACACTTGCAAACCTCTGTGGCCTATCTTGTTCATAATCCGAAGGAAAATCGGATAGAGCTTCTTGTGATCTTTCCGCGGTATATTTGGTGTAGTGGTCTATTTCGGCTACCCTTTCCTGGGGAGGCTCCATTCTATAGCGGGGTCCACCCACTTTGGACCTCACCTTCCTCCTGATAATTTGCTTATGTTTCTGGAAAGACGTCTTCTGGGACTGTGCGTTGGTATTGAGGGGCTCGATAGCTTTCCCGTCCCAGCATGTTCATCAGCATTTCATGCATGGCCCTATTTTGATCCGTGATATTCCTCATGTTGGCGGCCATGGTTACCATTTCCCTAGTAAGTCTGGTTGTAACCCTTTTTCCGCCCTTAGAACTTCTTCTCCTGTGCATTGGAGGTCGTGGGCGGACTATTGGGGCAGTATGCGAGGGTTCCCCTTCTTCAGGGTGTTCCTTCGCTCTTCTTGGGACATTTTCGTCAGTAACTCATATTTTAAATGTTCAATATGGAGTTTCTATCGTCAAAATTAGTAACGTAATCCAGCCTTTTTCCCATGCGCATTCGTGGTCAAATGTAGGATTTTTCCCACAGACGGTGCCAATCTGTTAACCCCAAAAAATGAACTCAATAGATGCTGGGCCCACTCCTACCACGTCAAGTATGGATTCGGCGCGTTACTACCGGAATGAAATGGGCAGTTCAACTGGGATGGACGCGGGAGGCACTTTCCGGTAAGAGATAATAACATTCAGGTCCCGACGGTATTAGAGTGGTGATATTCGCGCTACAACTAATATCTCATCACGAATCCTTTTTTCTTTTGCAGTATATGTGTAAGAAAAGATATTAAGTAGCCAATGATAACCAGTTGGTATTCGAATCTTGGTTTCCTTCTATTGTGTTTACCTCATGTCTCAAGAATCTAGTATCTCCATAAAAGCCTAAAAAATCCCCCTTAACAATGTGCAAAGAAGTGTAATTTATACTAGTCTAGTTGACGTGGTGATCGTCGGATTCGACTCACGTCCACGTGGCTATATCTCCTAGGTTTTCCCTTCACGTCACTGTCTACTCGTTACAATTAATGTTTGACAAAGGGTCAGTCGTTCTACCCAGTATATCCTGACATGGATTTATTACATGTCTCGTCAATCACTTCTAAAAGAACTCTAGATCCTTAACGGCAGGCGGCATCAGATTCTGTTGGATCAGGGCCANATGGAAGGTGAAAGGTGGCACAAAACAGGAAAAGCAAGAGCGGGAAATGATCATACCTAAGGAGAACACCGGAGTTGAATTCCAGGAGGAGTCCAGAAATAGGAAAGTTGAGACGGAGGATGGTGAATTGAAAAATGAAGTTGATTTTGGAGAGATTGAACCAATTAATGAGCCGAAACACGAGCAAACTAATACAAAAATTGTAGAAATGGTTCAGCAAGAGAATGGGCAAATATGGCATAATGTGTTGAGCAAATGGTTGAAAATATTGTGGGGAATGAAGAGTAGAGTTCCATTGTTAAGCATGATTTGGTGGAGATGATACACTATAAGTACGAGGACCCATATCTCGTTGTTGGGGGAAGCTAACAAATTCAACCGTGTTTTGCTTAATTCTTTCTTTCATGTTGATCATTGTGCATGGGAGTTCATGCAACAACATCTATTGCTGATTGAGTTTGTGCTACAATACATCCATACTTGCAAAATGGAAGGGGACCGTGTATTGATCCTATGTCATGGGCGGAAAAAATTTTCATTTGATCCGGTGGTGCAGTGATGGGATGGTAGCAGGTTGGTTATTCCCTACGCGATCACAAGGTACGGATTCGAGGAAGAATCATTTTAAAGAAAGAGGTGATGACATGACCACGGATAGAACAAAATCGGCACGAGATCTTCAATTTTTGACAGTTTCCTAGTTTAATTAGAATTCTATATTTTTAGCATCTTTTACAATATTAGAATTATATTTTCGTGCAATTAGGGTTTTTAGAGGTTTCATATAAATACCTCATTATTTCATTGTATTAGAAAAATAAGTTATGAATTATGATTATTAAAATTGAGAATTTTCTCTCTAATTGTTCTTGATTGAACATTATCNAAGAAAAGATATTAAGTAGCCAATGATAACCAGTTGGTATTCGAATCTTGGTTTCCTTCTATTGTGTTTACCTCATGTCTCAAGAATCTAGTATCTCCATAAAAGCCTAAAAAATCCCCCTTAACAATGTGCAAAGAAGTGTAATTTATACTAGTCTAGTTGACGTGGTGATCGTCGGATTCGACTCACGTCCACGTGGCTATATCTCCTAGGTTTTCCCTTCACGTCACTGTCTACTCGTTACAATTAATGTTTGACAAAGGGTCAGTCGTTCTACCCAGTATATCCTGACATGGATTTATTACATGTCTCGTCAATCACTTCTAAAAGAACTCTAGATCCTTAACGGCAGGCGGCATCAGATTCTGTTGGATCAGGGCCAATCTTTTTTGAAGAGTTTCGGTGCTTCATTTATAAGGAGCCTCTATTCTTACCTGCGTGCCCTTTACGTGGGTTCCGGGATTAGGATTGGAGGAATGTCAATCCATCTTGACTTTGGCTCTTGAAGGAGCCTCGGATTGAAGGGACATCGATTCATCTTGGCTCCGGTGCTTGAACGAGCCTCGGATTGAAGGGACGTCGGTCCATCTTGGCTCCAATTTTTTTGGCTGCCTTCGTGGTCATGTTGTTCACGTGGCGGCCCACGTGGAGTGCCGATTTGGAGCTTCTAATTTTGGGGGGAACAAGTGCGAGGACCCATATCTCATTTTTGGAGAAGCTTGTTTCAACCGTGTTTTGCTTAATTCTTTCTTTCATGTTGATCATTGTGCATGGGAGTTCATGCAACAACATCTATTGCTGATTGAGTTTGTGCTACAATACATCCATACTTGCAAAATGGAAGGGGACCGTGTATTGATCCTATGTCATGGGCGGAAAAAATTTTCATTTGATCCGGTGGTGCAGTGATGGGATGGTAGCAGGTTGGTTATTCCCTACGCGATCACAAGGTACGGATTCGAGGAAGAATCATTTTAAAGAAAGAGGTGATGACATGACCACGGATAGAACAAAATCGGCACGAGATCTTCAATTTTTGACAGTTTCCTAGTTTAATTAGAATTCTATATTTTTAGCATCTTTTACAATATTAGAATTATATTTTCATGCAATTAGGGTTTTCAGATATTTCATATAAATACCTCATTATTTCATTATATTTAAAAAAAAAATTATGACTTTGATTATTAAAAATTGAGAATTTTCTCTCTGTTCTTGATTGAGCATTTATCAAACTTATCAAATATTTTCAATATTTGTGGCGTTCAAAATCCTAGAACTTATCAAAGGATTAAGCACCCTTTGTGATGTTTGCAAATCGAGGTTCGTTGGTTTTGTAATCAAAAGATCATTCAAATTTGTTTTGTTTGATTGATTGGTCAAGATACCGTCTACAACCTGAATTTGAGCTTTCCCGGCATTTCTCAATTAATTCCGCGAGTTCCACACGTATCCCGTTTTCGGGTTCGCGTTAGAATCCATTTGTATGCTTCTTACATTTGCTTGTTATAAAAATTCACTCTTTATTAAATGGATGTCAACGGTGTTTTTCTTAACGATTTTATTCAAGAAAAAGTGTTTGTTGAACAGCCACCCGATTTTAAAATCACAAATATCTATACTATGTTTTCAAAGTTCAGAAAGCTCTCTACAGTCTAAAACAAGCTCCTAGGGCTTGGTAAGAACGATTGAGCAATTTTTTAATTTCAAATGGTTTTTCAATTTGAAAAGCAGATACCACTCTTCTTGTTATAACTCAAAAGAACGATATGATCATTGTTCAAATTTATGTTGATGATATTATATTTGGTGCTACTAATATTTACCTATGTGAAGAATTCTCTAAGTGCATGAGTAGGGAATTTGAGATGAGTATGATTGGAGAACTTAAATTCTTCCTCTGTCTCCAAATTAAGCAAACTTGTGATGGAATCTTCATCAAACAAAGTAAATGCATATTGGACATGTTCAAGAGGTTCGACATGAATGACTTCAAGCCAATGAACACCCCTATTAGCACATCCATAAAATTAGACAAGGACGATCAAAGTACGTTCATTGATATAACAAAATATCGAGGTATGATCAGATCCCTTCTTTACTTAACCGCTAGTAGACCCGATATTATATTTAGTGTGCGTCTATGTGCTAGATTTCAATCAAATCCTAAAGAATTACATCTTAAGGCCATGAAAAGAATCTTTAGATATCTTAGTGACACTAGAACTTTAGGGCTTTGGTATCCCAAGGGCACTCACATTGATCTACTTAGCTATTCGAATGCCGATTGGGCCGAGTGCATAATCGATAGTAAAAGCACTAGCGGAACATCTCATTTTTTAGGCTTTGCACTTGTATCATGGTTTAGCAACAAACAAAATTCCGTTGCATTGTCTACCATCGAAGCCGCTAGTTGTTGTGCGCAAGTTCTATAGATGAAACAAACTCTTAGTGATTATCACCTATCCTTTGATCATATACCCATTATGTATGATAACACTAGTGTCATAAACTTGTCTAAAAATCCTATTTTGCACTCTAGGTCGAAACACATTGAAATTAGACATTAATTCCTTAGAGATCATGCTCAAAAGGGTGATATTGTATTAGAATTTGTAAACATGAAAAATCAATTGGCCAATATCTTCACAAAACCTCTAGCTCTTGATCGTTTCTCACATATCGGAAGAGGTCTAGGCATTATCGATGAATTTGAAGTACATGATTAAGTTCAAAAACTACATGCGCTTACGTCTCACCAATTCATGTGCACCATATTTACATAATTTAGTACGTTTATTATTATTGAAAAAAAGGATCCGGATGTTTGGATTGATCGGACCGCCCGAAAAGTGTTCGATTTGACAAAAAATCTTTCTACCAAACCGGACGTCCGGTTCAGCTACGGGCAGCCTCCTTCAAACGTGAATTGCTCCACTTTTTCTTCCCTCCTCTCACTTTTCTCTACCTAATGCTCTTCTCCATCACTCAATCTCCACTCTCAAATTATCAATTACCCATCAAAATCAAAAACCCATTACTTCTACATCTCAATTCTTCAGAAAATTCTCAATTTCATCCACTGCAATCCAAAATCAAAACCCTATCCTCACATATTCTTTAATCCATCTTCATTTTCAATTTTCAACTATGTCGGGCTCAAAACGAAAGGGAGAAAATGCTCAAGAGCACGGTGAGATGATCTCTACTCTTTCATCAGACGAAGAATTCGACTTGGAACCCGAGGTACCAACTAACTCATTTGAAAAATCTCCCATTTTGATAGGTAAAAATGTTTATTTTGCGGATTTTACTATTGAAGCACCCGCATTTCATATAGAAGAACGTTTTAAAAATATTGGTTGGATTTCTATTACAACTTTAGAAGAGCATCATATCTATGACTTATGAAAGAATTTTACAAAAACATGTCTATTGCTTCCCTTTCGGGTGACATTTCATGTTTTATTAAAAATAAATGCATTATCATAGATAAAGCTCTCATTCATAACATTTTAGAACTCGAGGTGTAAGCAACACGGAATTTTCTTCACAAGGTACATCCTACGTTAGACGGCTATGACCCTATCGACGCTTGTCATCGAGTCACCGGATTTTTTTTTGAAAATCTCACAAAAGCTAGTGCAAATCAATTGACTCTTCCATGCAAGATTTTACAAAACATCATTACCAATATTATCCTACCACAAAAGGGTCATCGGGACGAGTTCGTTTGATCTCTTTCTTCTTGACTCTTTTCTTGTCGGTAGGAAACTTGATTTTCGTTGGATGATGAGACATTT
The DNA here is from genome assembly GCA_903798235.1 of Fraxinus ornus. Classification (NCBI taxonomy): domain Eukaryota; kingdom Viridiplantae; phylum Streptophyta; class Magnoliopsida; order Lamiales; family Oleaceae; genus Fraxinus; species Fraxinus ornus. The sequence continues at coordinate 18,358 of CAIGRF010242071.1, forward strand.
GTCCAACTTCGGCCCATCAACACTATAAACATTCAAACCCTAAAATGCATGAAAATCACTAAAGAACACGGTCAATGGGTGATAGATACCAAAGGGTTCGACCCTACCTCGAGTCCTTCGACTCTACCATTTGAGGGAGATGACGATGAGGACCTCCTGGAGGCTCCTATTCTTCCTCTCGATATTCCAGGCTCTGGTATCCCTTGATCTTCAAGCAATAGCTTCACATTTACCGAGGATCAATATAACATATTGAACAGCTGCATTGACTCTCTCACATCCTCGATTGATGGCCTCGACGGGATGCTCCGTTAGATGCAAGTTCAACAGGCCACCATACAAGCTCAATAGTCCGCTATACTAGCTCAACAAGAAGCCATTCAAGCACAACATACGGTGATGTAGGCTGAGCAGAATGCCTTATACGCCCATTTCTATGCCACTTTCCTCATCCGCCTCCTCCAGAGCCGTAGTCATTATTTTTCTTCATAATGAATGTTCACATTATTTGCTTTACGATGGATATTTCTTTTCGCTCCATGATTCATGTTTTGGTTTGCCTCATGATGAATATTTCACTATGTTTTCAATTTTATGCGATTTCATTCTTTTTTTTCTTTTTTTCTTTTTTTTTTTTGCCTATGGTAGTTTTCATTCTCTACTTCGTAGTCTCTTTGTTTATGCCAAAAGGGGAAAACATATGTACGATGGTATGCACACTTGACTTGTATAAGAAAGGGGAAACATTATCATATGCTTGATCTATAAAAGATAGGGGGAATAGTATAGTAATGCTTGATCTATATGCGATAAAGTATTTATCTTCTTGCAAATCATCGTTTGTTTGTCATAATCAAAAAATGGTCATGTTGAGGTCACGTAAAGCTCAATGTTGTATAAGGATCGGTGCTCCTTGGTTGTAAATCACTAAAAGCTTTATAACAGGTTGGGTTGCACCACAAGTCAATCAACATAATGAAATTGGCCTTACTCGTGCCGGAGAGCTTGGTAACGGAGGACGTAGATCATTGCGCTGGACCGAACCTCTATAATTATATCGTTTGCATTTTCTATCTCTCTTTAATTATATCGTTTGCAGTTGACGGGAAAGTTTTGCTCCCTCTTCAAGTAAGATACGATGCATGCATGTAAACGGGCTAATTCTTTTAATATCTGCAATTGTCCAACCAATAGCCTTTTATTCTCCTTATGGACTTGTACAAGCTTTTCTTCTTACAATGCACACTAAGTTTATTGGAGATGATCATTCGTAATGTTCTCCCATCTCCAAGGAACACGTACTTGAGATGACTAGGGAGATGCTTCAAATCTGGAGGGGGGCCTGCAAAACAGAGGGTAAAGGCCTCATTAGAAACTGGTAACACAATATAAGGAACGTTACCTGACTACTTTAACTTCAGAAAATCATTCAACGTTGCAACAATTTCCTTTAAATCGGTACTCAAAGCTAACTCCTCATTCTCTTTCTTAGGATGCTTAGTAATGGCAACTTCCAATCAATCTTTTCCATCAAGTTCAAAAACATCATGTGCTAAAGAATGAATCACATTAATAGAATAAACAAGATTATCATCATCGGGATATTTCATGGCATCATAAATATTAAACTTAAGAATCTCACCATCAAATTCCATGGAAAGTGTGCCACTATAAACATCTATCTTAGTCTTAGATGTCTTTAAGAATGGTCTTCCTAACAAAATATGAGCAGTTTGATTACCATTTTCCATATCAAGCACATAGAAATCAACAAGGAAAACCAAATTAATAACGTGCACAAGAACATCCTCAACTACACTCTTAGGATAGGCATTAGATCTATCAACCAATTGAATCACAACACTAGATTTATTCACAAAGGTCCAAGTTTCAAAGAAGCATATATAGAATATGACATGACATTGATAGAAGCTCCTAAATCTATCATGGCATTCTCAAATCTAGTGTTACCTATAGTACAAGGGATAGTAAACATACATGGATATTTGTATTTTGCATGGAGTTTTCTCATTCTTTAACTTTATGTTTCCTCTTAATTGTACATAGTTCTTTCAAGAATTTAGCGTAACGAGGTACTTGTTTAATAATATCTAAAAGTGGAATATTTACCTCACATCTACAAAAAGTCTCATATGAATCTTTATTTTGCTCATATGTTCTAGATCCTACTAAAACTTGAGGAAAATGAGGTACTGTTTATAATCAGAAAGAGGTAAAAACTTACTATTAGGTACGTCATCATCATTGGGAATGTTCTTGTTTACAACAACATTTTTTCTCATTTTCTTGCTTCGAGGATGCAGGGGTTTCCTTTACTGCAATCTCAACCTCTTTACCACTTCTCAAAACGATTGCACTTAAACTTTTTCTTGGATTTACTATTGTTTGAAAGGGTAATTTTCTCGAACTTTATGCCTCTAGTCGACTAATTATGGTTGCCATTCGGCCCATCTGATTGTTCAAGAATTTAGCATAACGAGGTACTTTTTTAATAGTATCTAAAAGTGGAATATGTACCTCGCATCTACGAAAAGTCTCATATGAATCTTTATTTTTCTCATTTGTTCTAGATTCTGCTAAAGCTTGAAGAAAATGAGGTACTGTTTATAATCAAAAAGAGGCGAAAACTTACACTTAGGTACGTCATCGTCGTTGGGAATGTTCTTGATTGCAACAACATTTTTCTCATTTTCTTGCTTTAATGATATAGGGGTTGCCTTTACTGGAATCTCAACCTCTTTACCACTTCTCAAAATGATTGCACTTAAACTTTTTCTTGGATTTACTATTGTTTGAGAGGGTAATTTTCTCGAACTTTATGCCTCTAGTCGATTAATTATGGCTGCCATCCGACCCATCTAATTGTCTAAACTTTGAACACTAACCCTCGCCTCTTATTGAAATTGTGTTGTCTCCTGTTGAAATTGTAAAGTATTCGTGACAATAGACTTAAAAATATCTTCTAAAGATGTATCAAAATTAGAAGTTTGGCCAGTTTGTTGTCTAAGGGGGTATGGTTGCTTATATTGTTGGCAACTTGGGCGGTTTTGAGTAGCAGGCTGATTTACTTGTGAATTCACATAGCTAAGATTAGGGTGATCCCTCTATTCTGGGTTATTCGTGCTCCAATAGGGATCATGCTTCATTTGCGGTTGTCCAGAAAAACCACTCGCCACATTCACTTGCTTAATAGGCTCCTATTTAAATTTGGGCAGATATTGATTGGATGCCCTACTACAGAACAAATTCTACAAGACTTCGCCGTTTACATATTACCTACGGCCATTTGACAAACAAGAGAAGTTAGACTTGCAATTTGTTGTTCAATAGAGGAAATATCTACCTCATTAACATGCTTAGATGGAAGGTTAAGCCTAGTGCCAAATTGTTGAGAATTGGCCTCCCTATTTGCAATCAAGTTTCTCGCGGCCTCGGGAGTTTTATCCACAAAAGCTCTTCCACTAACAACATCAACCATACTCCTATCAGTAGGTAAAAGGCCCTAATAGAAATATTGGATAAGTAGCTACTCACTAATTTGATGATGGGAAAAGCTTGCACATAATTTCTTGAAGCATTCCCAATATTTGTGTAGGGACTCTCCATTGTACTACCTTACACCACAAATTTCTTTTCGAATGTTTGGCCGCCCTTGAAGCTGGGAAATATTTCTCCAAAAACAAAATCTTCATCTCGTTCCATGTGGTATTACTCTCGGAGGGTAGATAATAGAGATAATCCTTAGCCGAATCCTTTAAAGAAAATGGAAAGGCTCTTAATTTAATTTGCTCTTTAGTCACCCTCATTGGTTTCATACTCGTGGATACCACATGAAACTCCTTTGGATGCTTGTGCGGACCTTCACCTGAAAGGCCATGAAAAGTGGGTAAGAGATGCATTAGTCCAAATTTTAATTCAGATGTAGTAGCAGCATCTAAAGTAGGAAACATCATGTTTTTGTTGATTCAAATTAGGGGCAACAAGCTCTTTCAAAGTTTGATTTCCAGCCATGACTTCCCCCTCTTCTAAATCAGAATCGCTAGCAAATAGAGAATCAATAGCTAAATCATTCCCTTCAAAATTTCTCCAAGTTTCTTTCCTTAACCGGTGCAAGGTTCTCTCTATTTCTGGATTGCACTGCAAATCACCTTGACTAGAAGATCGAGTTACAGTCATAAACATTCAAGGAAACTCTAATGAACCGTGAAAAACAAATCAGGAAAAATCTAGAGTAATGAAAATTCTACGCTAAAACACAAAAGACAAAAGCCTAAAAACCCTAGAACACAGTGGAATTTGGCCTCGAGAGAGTGGGGCTAGTAATCCAAAGCATTTACTAGTCTTGCTCAAAACGTCATTTACCTTTACAAAACTATAATATTAAGGCCTAGTTTTATGGGAATCAGAATTCTATAGGCAATGTAACTATCGAAGACTAACGATTTTTATTTTTTTTTTCGAAAATTTCAAGAACAAAATAAGGATCACGAGAAGCACAAAAATTAACTACAATCACTCCCCGACAACAGCGCCAAAATTTGGTATGTTGTCACAGGCAACCAAAAATAAAACATATACTCCTAAAAGTACATGTAGTGGTACGAGTAAGGATCATTCCTACGTAGAGTATCTAGCTTAGTTTTATGTTACGTGAACAAGGAGGGTTTGAGTATAGTGAAAACAATTTTAAGAAAAGCAACTAAGGAACAATTCAAATTAAAGTATCGGAATAAATCAAAAGAACAACCTTGGTCTAAGTCAACATCCACCATCAGAATTTTACAACTGATCATCGATGCAAGTATATATCAATTTATACTTTGAATATTCATTGTTGGAACATTTTTTTCTCTCTCTCCTTAGTCGCAGTTAATTAGAAAACATGCAATCTAATTATGCTTAACTACTAAACAAACCAAGACATGCACTAAAGGTTTAATTTAGTAGCAGCCTTAAGAATTAGAGAGATCAATGAAGCTAAACAACACACAACCACAAGCAGTTGCATTTAATTTAGTCTATCGTTCTTCTCAAGATCTAATAATTTATGACACATCAATTCATTAAGTCTTGTTAGCAATAATAAACTAGTAAGCTTCCTAGTGATTAAACGAGACATTCATGAAAATAGGCACAGAAGAACATCTGATACTCAAAGCATAAATTGAATAAAGATCTCTAATTGAGTAATATGAATGGGTGATGTACTTTGATTGATCCAAACCAGTCGAGGGAATTATGGCGCTTCACTATTTTTGACATTATCACTTGAATCCAATTTAATTCGATAAACTAAATTCACACAATTTGCAAGAGAAAACCCTAGCTTTTGATCCTTTGAGTAATTTTTCATCTCCCTGTGGATACAACACCCTAAAGCTATACTACAACTACCGCGTTATTCTTTGGACGTAATCAGTTGGCTATGAAATGGATGCTAAATACTTAAAAGGTTCAACTGAATTAGGTTTATTGTTTAAAAGATGTAATGAATGCATTATTTTGAAAGGCTACACTAATTCTGATTTTGATGGAGATCTAGATAAAATAAGATCTACCTCTTCTTATGTTTTCACTTTGCGTAATAGCTGCATTAGTTGGAAATCCCAACTGCAAAAACTTGTTGCCTTCTATAAAGGCAGAATATATATATAGCTGTCTGTGATGCTGTTAAGGAAAGTCTTTGGTTGAGAGGGTTACTAAGTGGAATTTGCTTTGTGAATAATTCTGTTAAAATTTATACGGACAATCAGAGTGCTATACATCTCAGCAAAAATCCCATGTATCATGATAGAACTAAACGTGTGATATAAAGTTTCACTTTGTGAGAAACATGGCTGAAAAAAGTCTAGAAAAAATCTCTACTGAATCCAATCCCTCTGATTTGGGAACCAAAGTTCTACCTTTGATTAAGTTCGAAAACTGCTTGAAAATCCTAAACATACTAAACAGCATTGAGTTTAGAATAATCAAGCAAGGTTGAGTTTAAATAAGTACCAACTTTTTCTTTTTTGTTTTTACAGGTTAAATAAGAGCAAGTGATACAAAATGAATCTCTAGTACCTATAAGTCACCAAGAATTGTTTAGCAAGGTGAAGAATGTTATGTTTTGGGCTGCCTCAAATTCTTGGCCCATTTTGCTATAATTGGGCTTGTGTAGTTTAGGCTCTTTGGCCCAAGCTGATTGCTTTGTGATTAATCAAGTTTTACACTTACACATCTTTTCTAATTTCTTGATCTTGTGATCTGGACGTACACTTGGCCAGCTTTCCACCTTCTGATTAGTGGCTTTAAATCTGCTTGCCTTAAAGCCATTCTCGACGTTTCATTTGGGTTACTGTTTTGTGTTTTGTGTGAGATGGTACTCTGTGAGTTAGAGTTCATCTCTTCTCTCTACCGGTTTGTAAATCTTAGGGGCTATTCTTTCAATCTCTGTAAAAGCTGAGTGATAAGGCAGATACTATACTTGGTGTATAAACTGTGTGAGATTGTGCATGAAATCTGTATGATTTGAGGCGAGAGAAAAACAGTGAAGAAATATCTGAATTCTTCATACATTTGTAACGGTTCTTGGTGATTTTAGTGGAATTAGAGCATAATACAAGTTTGTGGATGCTCAACGGGTGAGTAGGCCATTTGGCTTAACATCCGGGCCCTTTGGGCAAAAAATCTTTGTGTTCTTTTACTTTTTCACGATTTACAGTTTTAATTTGTGTTCTTTGTGAACCCTGAGATCAACACATAAGAAATCATAACGGTAAAAAAAAAAAAATTGACCGTTGCATAAATCGAACATTCATATCCTACATTTTTCTTTTGATTGTTCCAACTTGAATGTTTTGAAAAATGTAGACTTTCGAAAGGCATTTTCAACCTATTATCAATGTGCGGGATATTGTAAAATGTGATATAAGTTTAAATATCAATTTGAAAATTTTACCTTTGATCGAGAACATTTTATTCGAGTATTTATAAAGATAACTTTTAGTGCATAGAAATTATTTTTAAAGCTTGCATCATTCATTACTAAAAATTGAAGCATTTATACCTTTACAAATGAATAAAAGTGAGTCTATGATCTTTCTCTAACGTTTTATTTTTAAGATATTTTCTCGAATGATTTGATTTGAATGTTTGACTTCAATCTCGACCTTCATTGCGAGTCCAATTTGTAATGTGAAAGTCTTGATAACGGGTTTTTTTTAACATGATTGATCAATTTAACTTTGAATGTTTTGAAGACTATAATCAATTAAATTCAATTGTTAGAAACAAAATTAAATTATTTGTTATGATCAAAATGCTAAGGATAAAGCGAACCATATACCAACAATATACCATCATAGATTCAAAGGATTACTTATAGATATCAAAATTCTATTAACTCCAACCAAATGAAATATGTGATTAAAAAGTTGTCGATCTTGTAAAATGTATGACTAAAATTAATTGTTGACTTTGACTTATATTTTAATCCGCATCAAGTCAGATCAATCACTCTTATTGTCTTCTCGTGTTAAGCTGCTATATTTGAGAAAATGAATGTGAGACATCTAGAAAAGCTACATGAATAATAGGTTGCAGCCGGACTCGACTTGGTATAAACAAATTAATGGGGGCAAATTAGGATCCAACAGTTGCTACATTTCACGTGACCACTCAAGCACTGGTCGTTAAACGCTAGACAATGAATAATTACGAGGCGAATCAGATTATGGTTTTTGTTTCCAAACATTAGCAGATCATTAATTAAACAAATAAAAAAAGGAGCTCCAATTCAATTTTATGTTTTAGGAACCAAACGAAGATTAGTACTACTAAAGTATCAAATTATTATATGTTTTTGGTTGGGGATGGTAATATTTAGGTATTTTTGTTGAAAGTCATTTATTTTGAATCTGATGTCTGTAATTGATGTAATTTATTTGCAATTGTGTTTAATGATTCGGAGTTAACAAAGAAAGTGTATGACGAAATTGTGTTCCATGGACATTGATGATTACATGGTTTTCACAATTGGGTTAACTGATAGTTGTTTCTGAATTTGGTTTTGGGTATTTTTACCCCATACCACTTTACATATAGTAGCAATGTAGCCTTTTAAGAGTTTGTTCTGAATTGGGGAGGTTGTTTCTTAGACAGCGTTCAAATATTTAGGTCACCAGGAGTTAATGTGTTTCAATTTTAGTTTGGGGTGTAGCAATGTAGTTTAGTGCCCAACATTTTAGACGCGATTTCTAGTCATGGCAGCACACTATGAAACTGACTGAATCTCGCATCACAGCCAATCATTTGGTAGTAAAGTCTAAATCCATTTCCCGACCACCAGTTCGAGCAAGCTAGCCCATGCGTTGGTTGGGGGAAGAGGGCATTTCATCTGTGGTGGACGCGTGGGTTGTTCCAATGGTGTCATTGGTATATTTAGTGTGGTCTTTAGTTTTGAAATAATTACAATGTGCCTTAATAAGGATTAACACTTTAAAAGTATTTACAATTTACACAAAGTTTAATTTACAATTTCTAAAAATTAACATAACCTATAAATTTAGTAATTAGCAAATTAAAAATACAGGGATGTAATGTGATTATTAGACAATTTGAAATATGAACAACACACAAAGAACAAGTAGATGCAATATAGTTATTACACAATTTATAAGTTAATAATTTAAAAATTTACCAACACTTTGACCGAATAAATGTAGTGTAAGTTACAATCATTATAAAAATAAAATAAAAAATAAAAAATAAAATTGTGCATATTGTGAATTTGCCAAAAACATTAAATGTACGTCAAGAAATCACATAGAATGTAATTGCCTTATTTTTCCTTAGTCACTAATTCACATAGTAATTTTGAAATACATACCAAAAATCCTATTTGTGTAAATTGTCCATTTATTTATGCATCTATCAAGGAGCTCTTGTGGTTTTCCAAGGAAAAAAATACTACATTTTTTTATGTCTTTTGAAGAGAAAAGATAAAAGAAAATGAAAAGAATAACGTGTTAGGCTCCACGCAGGCCTGCCAACAATCGGACCTTGCTGATAGGTTTTTTTTTCTTTTTCTTTTTCTTTTTATTTATTTATTTATTTTGAAAGGGGAGAGGGTTTGGTATATCTATTGGAATGTAGTGTTTCTTTTGTGAAATACGGTGAAATATGATGCAGAAAAGTACATATAGAGTTTATTTTGTTGTGCATTAATATTATTAAAATTAAAAAGTATTGTCTTGTCTAGAATTATTTAATGTAAGAAAATTATAAGTGGACCAATGTAATATGTTCAAAGTCAAGAAACGAAGGTCATTACAAATCCAACATTATTTTATTACATGAATTATCGATTGTGGTACTTTTAATATAGGCACCCTTACAAAAATTATTAAGTGGGACGCCATTGTTAAACATGTTTGCATGTTTTTAACTGAATTCTAAATTATAAAACTTATTTGAAAATCTCAAAAAGGGTTGAATCACTTGCCTTTTGATTGTTTGCTTTCCACATCGTCTTCTACTAACTCATTGGTCAAAGACTCGGTCACAAAGAAATGAATCTGATAGCCACAATCCAAGAGCCCCCAATTTGAGATGTTATATTTCCATAAATCAAGCCTCCACTCTAATCTACTTTTGGAAGAACCCGAATTTTTGAACTTATATATTGTTTGTTGTATAATGAAAATATATATGGCTGAGGGTGATGGAAGGTTAAATTTTAAACTCAAAACTTAACTCCTCCCTTCAAAAAATCATCCTATACAAATCGGGTCGGGTCAATCCACATGGACGACCCGTTTTCTTCCAACGTCTCCCACTCGTACATGGTGGGTTTGACCTAATTTAAATATAATCTCAATTATATTTATCTCAACATCTCTAAATTCATACGGGTAAATGGATCGTGTGACCAGCGAGTTAAGTTAAAAGCACACAACACTATACACCT